>PISW01004586.1:24543-160691 GCA_004023785.1 Mungos mungo | reverse complement strand
GTTTTTGTGCCAATACCATACTGTCTTGATGATGACAGCTTTGTAGTAGAGGCTAAAGTCTGGGATTGTGATGCCTCCCCTTTTGGTTTTCTTCTTCAATATGACTTTGGCTATTCGGGGTCTTTTGTGGTTCCATACGAATTTGAGGATAGTTTGTTCTAGCTTTGAGAAGAATGTTCGTGCAATTTTGATGGGGATTGCATTGAATGTGTAGATTGCTTTGGGTAGTAATGACATTTTCACAATGTTTATTCTTCCAATCCATGAACAGGGAATGTTTTTCCATTTCTTGGTGTCTTCTTCAATCTCTTTCATAAGTTTTCTATAGTTTTCATCATATAGGTCTTTTACATCTTTGGCTAGGTTTACTCCGAGGTATTTGATAGTTTTTTGTGCAATCGTGAATGGGATCAGTTTCTTGATTTCTCTTTCGGCTGCTTCATTTTTGGTGTATAGGAATGCAACTGATTTCTGTACATTGATTTTGTATCCTGCAACTTTACTGAATCCATTAATCAGTTCTAGAAGGCTTCTGTTGGAGTCAATTGGGTTTTCCATGTAGAGTATCATGTCATCTACAAAAAGTGAAAGTTTGACTTCTTCTTTGCCAATTCTGATGTCTTTCATTTCCTTTTGTTGTCTGATTGCTGATGCTAGGACTTCCAGCACTATGTTAAACAGCAGTGGTGAGAGTGGACACCCCTATCGTGTTCCTGATCTCAGGGGGAAAGCTCTCAGTTTTTCCCCATTGAGGATGATATTAGTTGTGGGCTTTTCATAAACTGCTTTTATAATGTTTAGGTAAGTTCCCTCTATTCCGACTTTCTCAAGAGTTTTTATTAAGAAACGGTGCTGTATTTTGTCAAATGCTTTTTCTGCATCTATTGACAGGATCATATGGTTTTTATTCTTTCTTTTGTTAATGTGATGGATCACATTGATGGATTTGCAAATATTGAACCAGCCCTGACTCAGGAATGAATCCCACTTGATCATAATGGATAATTCTTTTTATGTGCTGTTGAGTTGGATTTGCTAGTATCTTGTTGAGTATTTTTGCATCTGTATCCATTAAGGATATTGGTCTGTAGTTCTCTTTTTTGGCTGTGTCTCTGTATGGTTTGGGTATCAAAGTGATGCTGGCTTCGTAGAATGAGTTTGGTTGTTTTCCTTCTATTTCTATTTTTTGGAATAGTTTGAGAAGAATGGGTATAAGCTCTGCTTTAAATGTCTGGTATAATTCCCCTGGGAAGCCATTTGGTCCTGGGCTTTTATTCATTGGGAGAGCTCAACATCACTCATCATCAGGGAAACACAAATCAAAATCACCCTGAGATACCACCTCACACCAGTCAGAGTGGCTAAAATGAACAAATCAAGAGACTATAGATGCTGGCGAGGGTGTGGAGAGACGGGCACCCTCCTACACTGTTGGTGGCAATGTAAACTGGTGCAACCACTCTGGAAAACAGTGTGGAGGTTCCTCGAAAAAGTATCCATAGAACTCCCTTATGATCCAGCAATAGCACTGCTAGGGATTTACCCAAGAGATGCAGAAATGCTGATGCATAGGAGCACATGTACCCCAATGTTCATAGCAGCAATGTCAACAATAGCCAAAACATGGAAAAAGCCTAAATGTCCATTACCTGATGAGTGGATCAAGAAGATGTGGTATATATACACAATGGAGTACTACATGGCTATGAGAAAGAATGAAATATGGCCATTTGTAGGAAAGTGGAGGGACCTTCAGGGTGTCATGCTAAGCGAAATAAGTAAGGCAGAGAAGGACAGATACCATATGTTTGCACTCATAGGTCTAACAGGAAATTTTCAGAATGATCTAGCTTCAAGAAAAGCAAGCAGTTAGTAGTGCTTAAGACAAATTGATTCAGTATCTAATGGATAGTTGATACCTGTCAGAACTCAGCATTTTATATACTGTTAAGTGAAACTGCAATACAATCTAAGTTTATTTTGGGAGTGTTTGCTGTATCATTGGATTTAATGTAATGTTTAGAGGTGCAGTAGGCATGACTTTGAGTAGATAATGAAAGAAAATGCAAAATACTTATTGACTCATGATGTGGTTTCATCTTAGCTTGGGCAAACCATGCAGTATTTAATACATAGTAGCAGAATATTTACTATTGAAGTTTGAAAAGATGTGAGTTCTTTGTGTGCAATCTTTCATTTATGCATGTAGAGGGTTTTCTTTTTTTTAATATTTTTACATTGTAGTACTTGTTTTGCTTGTTGGGGGTGTTTGCTTATTTAATACATTCCGTCAGGGACAGAAATTACATGCTGGTTTTTTTCCCCTAGGAAGTGTGTCTTGGGTTTTCCCTTATTATTTTCTTTACTTTTTTTTTTTCTCTTCTTTTTTTTGGTGGTAGTGGTGGTTATGTTTAAATGAAGTTGCTTTTACAACACCAAAGAATTAATCATCCATTTCCTATATGAAAGGTAGCTACTTTTTGGATGGACCTCAAGTATATTGTAGTATAGAGGTGGAATATAAGGAAAGGTATTAAGCAGGTTGTGTTTTAGCTTATGGACAAATAATAAATTGTATCATTTATCTTGAATGTATCATAGATAAGCTCCTATATAACGATTGCCACTTCAGATAGCTGTGAAATTAGGTGATTAACTATTTGTTATTTAACCTTCTAATTTCTGTATAAGTCTAAATACATGAAATAGAAGTTGGGGTTTTTGTTTATTACTTTGCTTTTCTGTTTGGAGTGTCTTTGCAACTACTGTATTGTAAATGATGGAAAATAATTGCATATGTTAAAAAAATAAACTGTGTTATGTTCAACAATAAAAATATTTCAATTCTTCTTCAGTTAGAGATTTGAAAAATCTGTCCTAATTGGAGTACAGAAGTATTTTTAATTATTAGCACTGAACAACCTATTCTACAAGTCACATGACAATATGAAGGGTCAAAATAGCGTAGAAAATCTTAAAAGGGAACAAAGGTATTCTACTCCATGTCAAGGTTTATACTAAAGGTACAGTGACTAAGTAAGCAGAATTTGGATACAGAGTGAAATACACTGGCAAATACAAAATTAAAAAAACACATATATTTATGATTAGTTGATATATAACAGAGTGGTACTTCAGAGGGATATGGTGCTTTTAATAAATGATGTTGAATCAATTGACTATCCATATGAAACATGTGAAATTTTATCACTTCTTTATACCAGAAACAAAAAAATGTGTTCTAGGGATGTTATATCTATAAATGTGCAATGCTTCTAGAAAAAAATAGAATATCTCCTCAAATTTGAATTTGGTAATAATTTCTTAAATAAGTTAGGGTGCAGTAAAATAAAGGAATTATTAATAAATCAGATTGTAATTAAGAACTCTGCTAACAGAGGGCTGGAGGGTATTCCCATATGTTGGAAATTGATGGGTAAATTTCAAAACTTCTCTTGAAATCAATTGAAAAAGGACCTTGACCAAGTCATTTCATTTCTAAGAATCAATCATATGAAAGTCGTTAAAGAATTTTTTCTTAAACATTTAATTTATGGAGACTTACTAAAATGGGGAATACAATGTAATGTAAATTGAAAAAAAAATGCCAAAATGTCTTTCTACTAAGAATCTACTTTTTTAAACTTTATCTATAAGGAAAGACTAAAATTTAACAATATTGTAAGCATGAGGTTAAAGAATATATCTATGTAGTTAATACCCTTGAGAACTAAAGGAACAAATGGTTATTGAAATATTGATCATATCTCTGTGAACTCACTGAATAAAATTATTTTCTTGGACTTTTTTCAGTATCCCAGAATTTTTAGAAAGAGTATTTCTTATAAATTGGGGCTTCTAAATCTTTCATTTCTTGAGAGAATGAAGAGAGGGAGAATGGATGGAAGATAAAAAATTAGACAAAAGGTCTACTGATTAGAGATCTTCAAAAACAAAATACATATTCCTCAGGAGCAGTTAAGGTGAGATAAAGTCCAAACACTAAAGGTCCAAGTTATTAAATGCAAGACATGAAACTTTACCCTAAGAAAATGTAGAACTTCTGTAATAAAGACTTCCTACCCTTCTTGTCTGCTATGAGTACCTCTTTGGCTTTGTCTTATTTTTCTTTTCCCAACTGTATTTCACATTGTGAATGTTGAACTGAGAAACCTGAGTGGGATTGCCTTTACAGCTTCTAGCTAATGCAGAAGACTCCAGAGTCCTTTCGAGGGATTCCTAGTCCTTAAATCCTCCCAATTACTGACATATCTAAATTGAAGACTATATACCCATTCCATGAGAGTTGCTTACAAATTGAGTAAAGCAACATACTTGAATAATACAGCATTGACAAAATCTCTAATAGCCCAGGACCTTACATATGTAGTTTTCTCATTCAACCAAGATCCTGTGACCTTTCACCACTGAGGTTTAGAAGAATAGTTTTCTTGGAGGACATCCACACATCAATTTGAGGCAACAATTCAAGGAAAGTTATTTTGAACAAGATCCTGTAGAAATCACTTTATGTATAGGATGGAGAGTGGATACAGTGGTTCTTTTATGAAAAAAGCAAAATCTCTCCTTTTATCTATTGTCTGGAAAACCCTACAGCCAATCCAGTTTGAATTCCCATTGTACTTTAATCTCAGTGAATCAAAATCTTTGTTTTTAATTTTTTTAAGTTTATTTATTGTTAATAGACGTAGAGAGAGCATGAGAGGGGGAGGGGCAGAGAGAGGGAGAGCCACAGGATCCAAAGCAGGCCCCAGGCTCTGAGCTGTCGGCACAGGGGCTGATGCGGGGGCTCGAACCCACAAACTGTGAAATCATGACCTAAGCCGAAGTCGGATGCTTAACCAACTGAGCCACCCAAGCGCCCCTAAAATCTTATGAGCCTAATGTAGAAATTATTAGAAGGGGAAATCAGTTGCATGAAGATGTCCCTCAATCATGTTGCCTAATTTTCTGGTTCTTCTGTCAGGAGGAAGAGATTTGGGAAGAGAGGATTTTTCTCTGGAGGTAAAGAAGACAACACAAGGATCACATTTCTTCTTTGGCACTGTGTATACCCAATGTTCTCTATACTATGCTCAATATTCCCATCTCCCATGCACACATAACAGTCAAATCCAATTTTAAATCCTATGTATCAGAATAAATGGGACAGGACTGTGTGAAACAGGGGAATAGACCAGAAAATTCCACAAATTATTTGTAAATTTAATGGAAACAGGGATCCAGTTAAACAGGAGGAAGAAATGGGCATATTTACAATGCATAGCTTCTACAGACATACTGCAAATAAAGTAAAGCCAATAGGATACAATATATAATATTTGTCATCTAATTGGGTGTATTCAAAGAAATGGCTTTATCTTGGCTCTATAGCTGTTAAATAAAAATAAACACTGAACTGGAAGCTGAACACATCTTTCCTGGGATAATAGGGCATTAGGTATAAAATTAGATTTATCTAATCTCTTTTATGCTAAATGACACACTAAAATGAGAGAGTGAGTCTCAGTGATTTTAGAATGTTTTTTTTTTTGGATTTTATATTTGGAGTTGTTCTCTTTTGTTTGATCTCTACATTTGAAATCATTTTTTTGTAATCAACACTGTCGGGGACCGCCATGTTTTCACGCTACCTCTGGCAAAGATCTCTCCCGGAGAGTGAGCCAGTAAACTAGAATTCTTCTGGAGGCTGGAGATGGCCAAAATAACCTTGGTGGCGCCTGTCCTGCTGAGACAGATGCAGAAGGGCAGAGGCACACAAAAGATCGAAACCGTATTTAGTGCTGCTCCCCCATCCCCCCAAGATTGCTGATGGCAATGTCGGGGCGCTTTTTGATATGCATTTTAACCCTGTTTACCTGGTGTCTGACGTAGTCAACTCCTTGTTCCCCCCGCCCTGAAAGCCTATATATGACGGCTTTTCTAATAAACTCTCTCTCTCTTTGCCTGATCAAAACCATGAGTGTGTCCTTGCTTGCTGCGTCTTTCTCTGTCTCCTTTCTCTCTCCCTCCCTCAGGTGAAGGACCCGCGGCGGAGGCGTGTCCTTCAGCCGGTGTGCCTGGAGCCGGCAGCCGGCAGGCCGCCGGTCGGGGCGGGATGGAGGCGTTGCGTTCGACCCGACCAGAGGTACACCCAGAGCCGGCATGGGCGCGCCGGGGCCCAGGTTAGGGACTAGGCGCGCCGTACTCGGGACCGGGCGTCAGGTTTTAGACAATTTGATATAGATGCCCGGACCGGACCTTCGGGTTTAGACACAACACCATGCTCCCTGGATTAAGGAAAACATGCATATTTGCATATTTAAATTATAGTGTCTATTAGGTGTGTAAAAAATAAAAATAAATACTCTTTGGAAAGTAAGTTCTTATTCTTCCCTCACAGGTATGGTCCTGTGGGATTCTTTCCTGGCTCCTCCAATCAGGACATATCTTGATGAAATAGCTGTCTCTTTCATGTAAGTAGTTAAAAAAAAAAAAAAAAAAAAAGTGGAGCAATAGCTCCCAGAGAAGAGAGCATAGCAGACATCATTCAAATTGATGCTAATTCCTTTAGAATGATCCATTGAAGTGTTAATGATGCAGGCTCACTGCCTCAAGCCCAAATGTTCTGAACTTTGCTTCCTCCCTCAGTACCTTACTATGTCCACAGTGCAAAATGAAAGTTACAGCTGTGGACATTCTGCTAAACGGTAGGCATTTTTCATAAGACAACTCACTACAGAAAGTTCTAGCAAAAGGGGAAAAAACTTTCTACGATGCATGGTGCTCTTTTACTTATTTTAATGACAAAGATAAGTGACCATCTCCTAGGAAAGCCTCAGACAAGGCACAACTATAATTTCTTGGGCATAATTATGTCCCAAGAATGAAAACTCCATACTGATGCAAGCTTTTTGTTGTTTTCAAGGTTGGCTTTTGAATGTAGAAAAGTCTTTTCAGAAATTTAAGCAATTAGCATTCAGTTTATGAAAGCTTCAGTCTCAAAACTTGACCTCTACCTTAAACTTTTAAATTCAGCTTGCAAATCTTATTAGACTATGCATGAGCCCAGGAAATTTTAACACACTTTGAGTAACTTCTTCTCTACAGATTCAAAAACTTTTAAGCAAAATTTGCATGTTTAATATATTTGTATTATTCTTTAAAATTCAATATTCAGATTTAACCTTTTGAGCACTTAAATGATTCTTACAAATATAAATAAATAAAATTTGCACACGCAGTAAATCTCAACTTATCTTTGATACTGTAGTACCAAACATATATTTAATAGGATTTAAAGATAAAATGTAATGTTAAGTCAATTGCTTATATGTATTAAAATTGAGTAATAAGGTAGTTATTCTAAAAGTCCAAATTCTTTTAAACATACAGGAGTATGTTATTGTGATGTGGAAATGTTGGGGTTCAGAGCAAAGGGTCAAGAAAGAATTCTTCAGGCATCTTTAATGCAAAAGGATGGTTTTGTGAAAGCATGGGGATGGGAACCATGGACAGAAACAACTGCCCTGGGGTTGTTAAGGGTGATGATTATATTTTCAAGTTAGGAGGCAGGTAGAGGAAGCACAAGCCTCCAAGGAATTTTGGAAACAAAGTTTCCAAGACACTGAAGGGGCTAGCTGGAGTTCAGAAAGTGTCATTTATTACTGTTTCGTAAACCCTCAGCTTTGACACCCTTCAGATGTATATGAGTAGGCCTTTTGCTTGGAGGATAATTGCTAACATACAACTTAGGGGGTAGAGATAAAGGAAGTTTCCAGAGAAATTTCTATAAGTTTAAAGTAGACTCACAGGATCCTAGGGGTTCTGGATAATGTTAAGCTAATATTGCCTTTTGCCCTTAGCGAAGTGGACGCATCGAGGCAGCTGAGCTCCCGAAAGGTCACACTGCCTGTTTCAAGGAAGTGTCAGTGGGCTCCAAATATTTAATATTTTTTCCCTTTGTTTCCCATATCATCTATCAGGTACATGCTGGCCTCCCTGTTTATTTTTTTATATTTACTAACTTCTTTAAAATTATTCTGATTTTAAAAAGAAGTGTGATTTCTCCATCTTTTAATTCTCCATCTTTGATATGATATTTTCTGTCGTTCTTCTTCTGTTATTCATCATAATTTAATCTACATTTTTGAACTGATTTTTTTCCCTCACCTCTACTTTTTTGACCTGGGTCTGCCCCCTTTTCATATGTTCCTTCGATTCAATAATCTCATGTTTGCTTTTAATAATTTTAATTTTAAGTAATTATTTTATTTCTAACATTCCTTTAAAATCACTTAAAACACGAGTTTAGAGTTCTTTAAAATTTCTTTTTAATGTTTATTTATTTTTGAGAGAGATGGAGTATGAATGGGGGAGGAGCAGAAGGAGAGGGAGACACAGAATCCAAAGCAGGCTTCAGGCTCCATGCTGTCAGCCCAGAGCCTGGTGCAGGGTTTGAACCCACAAACTGTGAGATCATGACCTGAGCCAAAGTTAACACTGAACCAATTGACCACCCAGGCACACCACTAGTGTACAGCTTTTATCTGTTCCGGGTATGTGTCTTTTCTTGTAATTTTGTTGTATGTAAAGCGATTATTCTGCTTATGATTCTTTTTGTAGTGATTTGACTTTAATCTTTTCCTCCTGCTTACATTTAGGTGAGGACTATTTTCCTGTATTCTTAGAAAGTGCTTCCTGTATAAGGATAGGAATTTTAAGCCAGGATGTTTTACAAGCTATATAGCCCTAGGATTCCCTCTTCTGTTTTTATTACAAATGTTAAAACACCCAGACCTCTTCTTTATGAAATATGTCTCTTATTTTTCCCATCTAAACTTTTGTCCAGAACTTCTCTCTCTCTTTTTTCCTAGATTTGTTATTCAATTTAGACTAGATCACAGGTTTCTGTGTGATCTATTAAGAAATTTATCATGAAAGGAAATTTTAGGTGGTAAATTACCAGAGTTTGTAGGGTTAAAACCATCTCCAAAGTGACTGAATTTCCACTGACCTTATGCCCAGCAATAAACTGGCAACTGGAAAGCCTATACCCAGTTTTGACTGCTATTCTCAAACCAAGACATTAACGTTTCTATATTAAAGACCCCTTCATTTGGGTAGTATCTGTTGGCTTTCTTTCCAGATTCTTCCATTCTCAAGGAAATGAGAAATTTCATGTCTTATTATTATTATTTTTGGTACATTTGCTTCATGTTTATGAGAATTTGACCCATTCTATTTCTATATTCTAATTTATAGAATATAGTTCTACTAGTTTTGTTTACATTTTCTCTAGTTTTTTTCCTCCCTATTTTTAGTGGAAGAGATTCAAGGAATTAGATTATCAAGCAAAAGGAAACAAAACTAAACACACCATTGCAGAAATCTTGCTTTCTAACAAGAAATCTTCTGTTGTTTAAATGTTCCTCATCTACCCATTTACAGATTAGTATTGCTGGTACATTCTGTATAATTTATTTTATTTTATCTTGAGATGTGCCAGCTTTATTACCATAACATAATTTTTTCTTTTTAAAATCATGAAATTTTATTTCTTTTTAAAATTATACTATAATTTTACACCCATATTTTTTCATGTGTATCATCCCCTCATTGCTTTTTCCTCATTTGTTTTTTTACCTAGTGTAATTCTGCTCTTTCATTATTCATGAGTAAGATTGATTTAGGGTTTGATATGTGAGTGATAAAATTAAAGTGATATAAGTGATTTTATGGTGGTTTATTCAGGGCAGAGTGAGTTAAAATAGTGTAAAGTGATTTGTGTAACTGAGCATTAACTATTAAAACAAAAATTTTGTTTGTTTTTTTGTGTCATTACTTTCCCATAAATCACTTGAAATAATATATTGTAAGCTTTTTGCATTATAGTAACAAGATTTCAACTTTTTATTGTTGCATTAAGAGCATTTTTCATTTAATAAATATTTATTTAGTGCCTACCATGGATTATTCTGGAAACAGTGGTGAATATGACATTTCAGGTGTCTGTTCTCCTATATTGCTAATAATTATATGAATTACTTGAATGTGGTATAGATGGGATTAGAAAATTGACTAAATTTAATTAGAGTCAAAACATTTCTTTGAATGTATTCCTTGAATAAAAATCTGAGTTAGGTATGAGTGTTGACATTTTTACTGTAGATGACAGATAGGTAGATGATAGATAGATAGATAGATAGATAGATAGATAGATAGATAGATGATAGATAGAATGTTGCCATTTCTATTTTGAACCTACATATCAAGAACAAAGTATTTGGTTACATTCCCCCTTGACATACACAGGTTTACTTTGCTACCTAGGATATTTAATCAGATAACAGGCAGCATTCTCTTAAATTGTTTTCATTCTTTCAGTAAAACAAATTCTCTTTGTGACATTTAAATTCACATTTTGAATTTCCATGATACCTCTCTCTTTTCTTCAGTAACCATTTTAATACAATTCTAAAGGACAACTTTTTTCTTAAACTAGTAAGGATAAAATCCCACCTCTCGAAAATGGGACTTAATTAAGCTCATTTGGCCTGGCATGATGAGTTTATTTATGCAAAAAAAAAAAAATCACTACTCTTAGATTTGGTCACCTTTCTTTTTTTTTTTTTTTAATCTCAGTGTGTGACATATTAAAAAGAACTATTTATTGTTATTTACATGTTTTAAATATTTCTGGAGTTACTGCATGAACTGAATATTGCTTTTAAATGTTTTTGGGTTAAACTTTGAGTTCTACATTTAGTTTTATACATTAATAACCATGGTTATAGATACTGAGAAATGTCATATAATCTTTGGATAGCAGAATGGGAATTCAGTGGTTACTTTTATGTATAATGTCTTTTGAAAGATGCTACAAAGACATATATATATATAAATATGCTTCAAATAAAAATAAATATTTAGTCCTCTGACAACAAAATGAGTCAGATCACTCATCCATAATAATCTAAGAAAATTAAACATTTGCAAAGAATTAAATTGTTTTGATATTTATCATCATTATATGGTTACTGAGCATAAATAGATCAAAATATTGTCACATTTTGACATCCATAGGTACAATTATATTTTTGCCAAAGAAATAATTTTCATTAACAAAAATGAATCTCTTTCCTTTCGAGACACACCTCAAGAAATTTATAGACAGGTTGTTTGCACATTTTGTCTGGAATCGATTTCCTATTTCTCAGTCCACAAGTGGGGATTTAGTGTAGCAAGAAGCAGAAATGAAAAGGATATATGGACGCCAAGCCATTCATAACTTTTCAAACACTTATCAAAACTGTCTACAAAAAGTACTTTCACAGTTCTATAATAGTTTATCATTTCTACCTGACAAATTTATCACCAAAACGAAAGACTTAGTAGGTGTGAATTCAAAAGCTATCCGCTAATCATAATTTATTAGCATTTCAGGAAGGTGTTAGATGTCTGTTGAAATTTTTTTCTGAATTGTTCTAATTTTTAAATTGTTACTAATATTTCTAATACTACTTGTAAGTAAATGTTTTTAAATGACTTCAAATCAGCTACAGACACTGTACAATACAGAGTCTAAAATGGAGTCAAAGCCTGAATATCTCTGTTTAACTCTTAGCTCTCTGCTCACAGGCATTTTTTTGCATACACTTATAAACAGATAATGGTGACAGTCCACAATAATTTATAAAAAGAGACAATAGAGGCACCTGGGTGGCTCAGTTGATTAAGCATCAACTTCAGTTCAGGTCCTGATCTCACAGTTTGTGAGTGTAAGCCCCACATCGGGCTCCGTGCTGACAGCTCAGAGCCCGAAGCCTGCTTTAGGTTCTGTCTCTCTCTCTCTCTGACCCTCCCCAGCTCACTCTCTCTCTCTCAAAAATAAATAAACATTAAAAATTTTTAAAAAAAGAGCCAATAGGATTGGCGAGGTCATATACATACATATATATTTTTTAAACTTGGTTTTTGCCCTATGGTTGTTTCTTTTTTTTCAATCAATTTATGTTTAAGTTTTTATGTATTTCAATAACATTAAATATGTCCTGCTATTTTTCCATTTAAGCATTTAAAACCATAAATTTCTAAGTATATATTTATTTTCTTGCCACGAATTTTGGCACATGATTCATTTTCATTAAGTACAGAATATTTTAAAATTCATTTTGTGATTACTTTTTTTCTAATGGAAGAGTTAGTTATATTATCTAATTTTGAAATATTTGAAGTTTTTATAGTACCCTTCTGTTATTGAAGTCTAATTAAACTTAACTATGATCAGAGAATCTATTGTATATAAATTGTGTCTGTGTAACTTGGTAACATTTATTTCATGGCTCAGGATGTGGTCATCATAATCAATGTCTCTATGATATTTTGTTGTTGGCTATAGGGTTTTACAAATGTAAATTTGTTTGATAGTTTTCAAATGTTCCATAAATTTAGTGTTTTTTTTAAGTCTAATTCTCACACCGATTACTGAGAGAAAAACATTGAAAATTTCAACTGCTTGCAGACTGGATATTTTATTTCAGTTTATTTATTTCTTGAATTCTGAAGCTTTACAACAGTATCCTAGTTCCTCTATCATCTGAGTTATATTGATCTATTTTCCTAGTGTATATATTTAAAATTCACAAAACCTTGGTAATATTCTGCTTGAATCAAACAACTATATTTTAAAGAATTCTTTATGTAATAAAATTATATTTACTAGGATAGTTTTATCTGCCTATTCCATTATCTCTCATTTCTAGGTTTGATTCTATCTAGAGATTTTTTTTTTGTTTTACTTGTTATGGGTCATGTTGTACTGCTTCTTCATTCCTTGCTGTTGTTTTTTATATATAATGTAATTTTCTGTTGTTGAGTGATAAATTTTGTTGTTATTTTCAAAGTCTGCTAAATAATTTTTTCAGGTTTTCTATAGCCTACAATGAATGTGTCATGTATGTGGCAAATTCTCTACTTTTTGTCTAAATGGATTTTGAGCAATTTCCAGTCTTTTTTGAGCACTGAGAATTGTTTGTCGTATAGATCTTTAATATTTTCTTGGAAATTCATGACCGGTTACATATATATTCTGTCTATGCATGTGCTGATCAGTATATAAAGACTCAGGTGACCATATGAAAATTTCTGGAACACTTTCTCTGCATAGCTCCCTCCTTTCTGGAATGGTACCTTCAGGCTTCCTGATCTCAAGTCTCTGTCTCCTCAGCTCAGCATACCATGTTCTTCTCCGTCTCTTCAGCTCAGAGAACATACCACATCCTTCTGTATAGCCTCAACTCAGGGAGCATTCTATGTTCTTTACTACATCATATGCTAAGAATTGCCTCCACTCAGAAAATCTGGGCAGTGGTAGAGCTCACCTCCTTATCTTAAATGTTACTGTTCTTTACAGGTCATTGCCTAATACCTACACATTGTTCTTTTCATGTTACTCGTTTATTTTAACTATTTATGTAAGAAAAGTAATTCCACATCCTGATACTCCCTCAAGCCCACAAGTGGAAGTGTTGTACCACACTTTAAAATACTTTTTAGTTTTACACAATAATTTTCTCATTTTATTTTATTTTGTTTATTTATTATGTTTTTAATTTATTTTTGAGAGACAGAGAGACAGCATGAGCAAGGGAAGGTCAGAGAGAGAGGGAGACACAGAATCTGAAGCAGGCTCCAGGCTCTGAGCTGTCAGCACAGAGCCCGACGTGGGGCTCGAACCCACGAGCCATGAGATCATGACCTGAGCTGAAGCTGGACGCTCAACCGACTGAGCCACCCAGTTGTCCCTAGAGTCATCTTCTTGAAGCACTGTTTAGTATTCTCTGATAGCAATGTGAACTTTTATATGAAAATAGAGATGCAAAGTGAAAAGTCAATAGTTTTAATAGATTTCAAATAAAATTGAATGCATTAAAATAGTTTGCCTTCAGGTGTTTGATGTCTCTAGGGGAAAATCATATGAAATGAATAAAGATGTAGATGAAAGAAAAATATAGATGTCATTGAGTGGTACTAATGCTACTCATATTGAGTTTGCTTCAGACTATAAAATATGTCATTAGTCATTGTGGAGACATTAGTCATTGCAGGTTAATCTCCAATTATTTTCAGTTACTGGTTTTTATGCCTTTCTTTATTTCTTTCCCATTGAGTGCAAATAGGGTCTGCCTCTTTCTTCCAACTAACAGAATATGGCAAAGGCAATGCTATATTGTCATTCATCTCTCTCTTGCCAAGTTTTTTATATGGAATCATGTCTATCACCACCTTATTCCTTCCATTTAACTCTCTAAGTGTTTGCAGTCAGAAAGTAGAAACATAAAAAACGGTTGATTCAAATCTTAGAAACTGAGAATTTTTAGACTTGAAACTGATGAATCCTTATAGGATTTCTAATTATCTATTATACAAAATACTACTCCATAACTTGGTGGGTTCAATAGGAATGGTTTTATTATTTCTCATGATTCCATAGGCTACAATCAACTAAGGGGCTGACTTACCTGGAACACATAAAGTGGCTCATTCAGGGGCACTTGGGTGGCTCAGTCAGTTAAGCATCTGACTTTGGTTGAGGTCATGCTCTTCTGGTTCATGAGTTTGAGCCCTTCAGATTCTGTGTCTCCTTCTCTCTCTCCGCCCGTCCTTTGCTCACACTCTGTCTCTGTCTTTCTCTCAAAAACAAATAAATATTTTAAAGAGTCACTCGTGAACATGCTGGTGCGCCAGCTGGGGGGCCAGATGGGACTGTGCAATGTGATACCCCTCTGTATGTAGCTAAGACTTCTCACAGAATGGTGGCTCAGTTCTAAAAGGCATGAGGTGAAAACTGGCAGTCCTTTTACGTCTGGATATGTAAGTCCCCTAATGTTACTTGTGATATATTCTATTGCCAAGGTCAGTCACAAGTCCTGCCCAGATTCAGGGCAGAGGAAATAACCTCCATGTCTTGAGAGGAGAAATGATACTCATGCATACAGGTTGAAGGGATTGTGGCGGGACACTGCCTGAGACCAGTCTCCCCAGGCAGGAAAGCACTGAATTCTCAATGTTTCCTTACATCCCTCTTTCAATGCAGTTCTCTTTTTTGGCAATGGAGCTGGAATGCAGGAAGACACATGACTAGCAATGTTGATGGTTTGTATGAGTCTTTATTCCTATTGTGCTGTTGCAGCCACACCATCGTATCTTATCTATTTGAAACATTTATATCTCTTTCCTGGGAACAAAATCTGGTTAAGCTTTATATTCTCAGATGTTATTGCAGATCTCTATCTGTGAAATGATTTTTTTTTCTTCCCCATTCATTCCTGTTAACCATCCTTGGCTCTAAACTTATAGTTTTTAAGAATGTTATTTTCCATTCTTTATCACAAGAAAGAACTTTACCAAGATACATCAAGATAAACTAACACTAAAATCAACAGTTTCTAAAGTGTTTTGACATGTCATGGCAAAACTAAAATTATTATTTTTTAAATTGGTAATTTAATCTTTTGTAACATCTCCAGGAGTAAAGTATAATAGACATATAATATAAATATATAAGTATAAACATTATATAAAATCAATAAAGTTGGAAATATTAAATAACTATAAATGTATTTCACTCTACTAATTAAGAAAAATGGAATAATATGTTACAAAACAAATTACTCTTCATAGCTTTAAAAAGAGACCTCAGACATCTAACAATGTCTGTCTTACGCATAGGAAAATATTTAAATGCAGTGGGGAAAATTAATTATTTCAATCATATTGCCAAGGAGAATACCAAAAGATATGCTTTTAGATACACTTACTTTTAGTTTTAACTCTCTAAATAACCATCTCATAAATGTATATGTGATTACAGACATATGTCATCTTAGACTTTGGAGTATAATCATATCATAAGAATAAATTTTCATTGAGATAGTTGAGATCATTATACTTTTTATATCTAACCATTCTGTAATATGAATTATTTAGAAGTGTTCTTTCCTAAATTGATCATTTTATTATGAACTCTTAGAAAATACACAAATCTGGGGCACCTGGGTGGCTCAGTCAGTTAAGCCTTCGGCTTCAGTTCAGGTCATGATCTCATGGTTTGTGGGTTCCAGCACCGCATCAGGCTCTGTGCTGACAGTTAGCTCAGAGCCTGGAGGCTGCTTCAGATTCTGTGTCTCCCTCTCTCTCTGACCCTCCCCTGCTCGTGCTGCCTCTGTCTCTCAAAAATAAATTTAAAAACACATTAAAAAAAAGAAAATATGCAAATCAAGCTTTCTAGATACAGACACAAATTTATATCAGGTAGCCTGTGTTCTAGCCAAGTTGCACAAAAACTAACTAAATATGACCTTGAAATTATATGAATTTATTATCTCACATAAATGAGAATATGAATTAAGAAAGCTAGCAGTGCTTCTAATGCTGTGTCAATGGCATCTTAAGTACGTAGGTTCTTTCCATGCCCATCGGTATTATTTTTTGTTTTGTCCCTTAATTTAGTTCCCATCATAAACAACACTCCCTTTTGTAATTCCTGATATCCCATTAAGATGTGTAACATAAAACTGAAAAAATATAAGATCTCTATCTTCAAAATGATTGTTTTTAAAAGCAAGGCCAAAAAATAAATAAATAAGTGAATAAATAAATAAAAACAAAGACATTCTCTTCAGTTATCTTATAAAGACTTTTCCTCATTGAGCCAAACTGGGTCAAATTATGATTTGGAGATGAATTACTGTTCAAATGTATCCCACATCCATAGGCAGTTACTGTTATATAGTATGCAAATTATATTTGTGAGAATGTTAATGTGTTTTTTTTTTAATTTACATCTAGGATCTTCTCAGACACTATAATTTGAAATAATTATTCAATGAGATTCATATTCCACAATTCAGCTACATTTGTCATCAAGCAGCCCCAAAGATGTTACTAATTAATGGCATAAGAATTAAAAGTACATTTTATGCAATAAATTGATAGCTTGTTAATTAGCAAAATCAATATTATGAGTGAAATGTAATTGGTTAAATTAGTGAATTATTGAAAGTGTGTGGATCAGCTAAAATTTTATAGAAACACTTGCTTCCTGGCATGGATGGTGTAAAGAAATTTTTAGCACGGGGCACCTGGGTGGCTCAGTCAGTGAAGTGTTCGACTCTGGATGTCAGCGCAGGTCATGATCTCAGGGTTTGTGAGTTCAAGCCTCTTGAGAGGCTCCATGCTGACAGTGCAGAGCTTGCTTGGGATTCTCTCTCTCCCATCTCTGTCTCTACCCCACTCTCACACATTCAATCTCTATCAAAATAAAGAAATCAATAAAACTTTAAAATATGAGAATTTATAGCAAGCCCTTTGCTTTTAAGTGTTCAGAATGCTATCCAGTTTCTCAGGAAATATTCCTTTATTCAGACCCAGGATATAGATGACAGTGGATATCCGATGCCGTTTGTTAGATTGACAGAAATCAGCCTCTAGAGTAGTGTCAGGTTGCCTGAGATCACCTGTCGTGAAAGGGGAACTGACAGCGTACTGTGCTGTGGCTGGTGTCCACCCACCTGGAAGTACCCACGTTATCATCTCCTCCCAGTGTCCCATCAAACACGCAATACTGATTGCTGGAACTTGGCCAGGATAGGAATATTTGCATCATGGAAATCAGCAAAAGCTAGATATCATTTTTTGTTTTAATAATTATTTATTTACTTAGTTGGTTTAAAGCAACTAATTCCAGTAGGCAGGCCTGCCTTAAGTTACATGCTAAATAATCCGTGTATTGACATGCCCAATTATTAATGTATCTTCTATGAGTAGTGGGATAAATTGGTCTGAGATGGGCTTTGACATCTTCAAGGTTTCACTGTAAGAAATATAATCCTTTAACATCCTGTAATTACTTGTTTGTCTTTGAGCAAAAGCAGAGCAAAGCAAAACAAATACATTAAAAAAAGATACTAGTAATTATAAACAAACCATCTAGAGGCACATACCTAAATTATTTTGAGTTCTACTAGTACGAAAAAATAACATGATTTGGGGAGGCAACCTAAAGTTTTCGCTAAAATATCAATCATTCTTATTCTCTCTCTCTCCCTCCCTCCCTCTCTCTCTCTCTCTCTCTCTCTCTCTCGGCATGTATTCTTATCACCCAGCTATTTCTGAATAATAAATATACTCATGCTTATTTATTATCATGGTCAGTATATAAGTTGGCTAGGTGTTGGCTAAGCTATGCTGGGTTTTGCTAAGTTGTTTTGCTCAAGGTGAAGCTCCATCTGGTATCAGCTCCTTATCCTTGGTTGGGCTTAGGTCTGTGTGGTGTGTGCTCATTCTCTGTCCTAGTCTGAAGTGGCAGCAGCCTACCCAGTAATGTTATTTTTATGTTATGATATATATGTAAGAGGTGAAACCCTAACAAGTAAGCATATGACAGCTTTGGTAAATTATATTGCCAAATCCAAAGTCAAGGAATAGGACATATACTCCTACCATGAGGTCAAAATATCATATGACCAAACCCAATACTTAAAAAGAAAATAATTAGGGAAACTACATCCAAAGATTCATAGAAATAAACCTGCAGAAATTTCTCATCTATGCTTGGGATTTGTAGCAAAAGAAATTTACTTAAACTAATAAACAATCTTAATGACCTGGAAGTTTCATGGCCTGAGAGAATATTTTACAAATGTACCCAAAACACCAAAATTAAGTAATTAACTTTAAGCATATATTAGGAGCACTCAAAGAGAATTGATGGTTTTGCCTCAGCTTGAATGAACAGGATTCTTTTCTGAGGCAGAAACAATGTATTCTATTCCTCATGGCACATCGAGCAGCGTGATGTGCCATGAGGAATATCTTTTCTTTTAGTCCCGTTCTCTCCACTTTAGAGGGATGAGATGAGTAGACATAAGGTTTGCCCAGGCAAAGGAGTGCTCAACATGTCTTAGAAATCTTGAGCACAGTAAACTCCTAAGTTTATAAGCAAACTGATTTAAAAGAAATAGGAACTTCCATACACTGTTGATGGGAATGTACACTGGTATAGCCACTATGGAAAACAGTATGGAGGATCCTCAAAAAATTAAAAATAGAAATAGCATATGATCCAGTAATTCCACTCCTTGGTACTTACCCAAAGAAAATGAAAATACTAATGCAACTAATACAAAAATATATATATGCACCCCTGTCTACTGCAGAATTATTGACAATAGCCAAGATACAGAAGCAACCTAGGTGTCCATTGATAGATGAATTGGTAAGGAAGATGTAATGTGTGTGTGTGTGTGTATGATATGATTTCACTCATATGTGAGATCTAAGAAAAACAAATGAGCAAACAAATAAAAAGCTGAATCAGACTTATAAATACCCAGAACAAACTAGAGGATGCCAGAGCAGAGGAAGGATTGAGGATCGATAAAATGGATGAAGAGAAGTGGGAGGTACAGAGTTCCAGCTATGGAAGGAGCAAATCCTGGGAATAAAAGACACAGGATAAAGTATATGGTCAAGGATATCATAGTACCATTGTATGAGGATGGGTGGTGGCTATATTGTGCTGAGCATAGCCTAATATATACACATGTTAAATTGCTACTTTATACACCTGAAACCAATGTAACATTATGCATCAACTGTACTCAACAAACAAACAAACAAAAAACAATGGAGGCATACTTTGTTTCATTGAACTTCACATGACTCAAGCTTCACAGATACATTATTTTTACAGTTGGAAAATTTGTGGCAAGCTTACATCAAGCAAGCACATCAAAGCCACTTCTACCAATAGCATTTGCTCATTTTGTGTCTTGTGTCATATTTTGGAAATTCTCCCTACCTTTCAAATATCTTTTATTATTATGTTTGTAATGGTGATATTTGATCAGTGATTTCTTTTTTACGTTATTATTGTAATTTGGAGTGCTATGAACCATGCCCACATAAAATGACAAACTTAATTGATAGGTGTGTGTGCTTTAACTGATCCTCTGATGGGCCATTCCCAACTCTTTCCCTCTTCTCAGGCCTCCCTACTTCCTCAGACACAAAATTAAATTATTTTTGAAATTAAACCAATTAATAACCCTACAAAGGCTCTATGGGTTCAGGTGAAAGGAAAGGTCACAAGTCTTTCACTTTAAATCAAAAGATAGAAAAAAAGATTAAGCTCAGTGAGGAAGTCATGTCAAGGTTTGAAAATGGCTGAAAGCTCGGCCTCTTGCACCAAACAGTCAAGTTGTGAATGCAAACGAATAGTTCTGGAAGGAAATTAAAAGTACTACTTCAGTGAATACACAAATGAGAATAAAAAGAAAAAATACTGGATGCTTATATGGAGAAAGTTTTAGTAGTCTGAATAGAAGATCAAATGAGCCACAACATTCTCTTAAGATTTAATACCTACGTCTCTCAAACTCTTCCAAAACTTTGAAAAGAAGAAAAGCTTCCAAACTCATTTTATGGGCCAACATTACTCTGACTCTGATACCAAGATCAGAAAAGAACACCTCAAAAATAGAAAACTGCTGGCCATTATCCCTAATAAACTTACATGCATGTAAAAATCCTCAATAAAATATTAACAACCAATATTCAACAATACATTAAAAGGATCATATACCAAGGGGAATTTATGTTAGAGCTGCAAGGATGGTTCTTTATCTTCATATCAGTGAGTGTGAAATGCCAAGTTAACAAAACAAAAGATAAAAATCATGATCATCTCAATCGACGCAGAAAAATGTTTGGCTAAATTTAACATGCATTTATGATAAAACTCTCCACAAAGTTGATATGAAAGGAATGTCAAGCTAAATATGACAAGCCCACAGCAAACTTTAAACTCAGTAGCGGAAAGCTGAAATCTTTTCCTCTAAGATGAGAAACAAGGCCAAGATGCCCACTTTCACCAATTTGGTCCAGTATAGTATTGGAAATCCTAACCAGAACAATTAAGCAAGAAAAACAAAAAGGAGGGAAGAAGTAAAAGTGTCACTGTTTGCAGGTGACATGGTACAATATATAGAAAATCCTGAAGACTCCACCAAAATAACAAAACAAAACACATTAGAATGAATGAATTCAGTTAGGTTGCAAGATACAAAATCAATACACAAAAATCTGTTACATTTTTGTAAACTAATAAACAATTATCAAAAGAAAAAATTAGGGATAAAATCTATTTGCAATTGTCTCAAAATAAATAAAGTACCTCAGAATAAATTCAATGAAGGAGGTGGAAGACCTATACTTTGAAATGTACAAGGCATTAAGAAAATTAATTGAAGAAAAGACATAAATTACCAGAGATACTCCATACTCATGGACTGGAAGAATTAATTTTGTTAAAATATCTGTACAACCCAAAGCAATCTACAGATTCATTGAAATTCTTTTCAAAATTCCAGTGGCATTTATCATAGATCTAGAACAAATAATGCTAAAATTTGTAGGGACCCATAGAAGACCCCAAAGAACCAAAACAATCTTGAGAAATGAGAACAAAGTTGGAAGTATCTCATGTTTTGATTTCAAATTATACTACAAAGCTATCTTAATCAAGACACTATAATATTAGCACAAAAATAGGCACATAGATTAAAGAACAGAATAGAAAGGCCAGAAATAATTCCATGTAGAGGGGGTATAGCTCAGTGGTAGAACATTTGACTGCAGAAATAATTCCATGCATATATGGTCAATTAATTTATGACAAAAGAGTCAAACCTGGAAAAGACAATCTCTTCAATAGATGGTGCTGAAAAACTTTTATTCAAAAAAAGGAAACTGGACCACTATCTTATACCACACACAAAAGTTAATTCACAATGGAGTAAAGACTTGAGTGTAATACCTGAAATCATAAAACTCCTAGGAGAAAATTAGAGCAGTAAGCTTCCTGATATTGGTCATAATGATGACTTTTTAATTTTTTCTTTTATCTTTTTGTATTTCATTCCCAAAGCAAAACCGCAAAAAGAAATAAAAATTTTAAAAAAGAGCAAGTGGGACCACATTAAAATAAAATGCTCCTTCATAGCAAATAAAACCATCAAAATGAGAAAGCAACCTACTAAGGAGCAGAAAGTATTTGCAAACCATGTATCTTATAAGGAGTAAGTTTCAAAGAATAGAAAGAACTCCTAAAACTCAATAGCAAAAAGACCAATCCACCAAACTAACAGACAAACAAAACTAGGTAAAAAATTTGGCAGAAGGAATAAATGGGCAGAATATCTAAATAGAGAGTTTTCCAAAGAAGTTATGCAGATGGCTAATAGGTGCATGACAGGGGCTCCACATTAACAATCATCAGGAAAATGCAATTCAAAGCCACAATGTGGTATCATCTCACACCTGTTAGAACAGTTACTCTCAAAAAGACAAGTCATAACACATGTTGGTGAGGATGTGGAGGAAAAACTTGTGCACTGTTGGTGAGACTATAAATTGGCTCAGCTGATGAAAAACAGTAATGAGATTCTTCAAAAAATTAAAAATAGCTCTATCATATGACCTAGCAATTCCACTTCTGGGTATTGATTCAAAGAAAACAAAAACACTAATTTGAAAAGATAGGTGCATCCCATGTTCATTGTGGCATTATTTACAATAGCCAAACTATGCAAACAACTTTATCCATGAATGGATGAATGTAAAATCTACCCCCCCCAAAAAAAAACCACATAAAAAAGCAAACAACAACAACAACACGAGGAAAACACCAAGCTTATAGACACAGAGAACAGATTGCTGATATCAGAGTTATAACTTCCAGTTATAAAATTAATATGTCATGGAGATATAATGTATAGCATGGTGGCAGTGGTTAATAATACTCTATTGCATATCTGAAAGTCACTTAGAGAGGAAATCTTACAAGTTATCTCAAGGGGAAAAGTCTGTATATATGGTGATGAATGTTAACTACATTTATTGTGGTGATCATTTTGCAATACATGCAAATAACAAATATTATGTTGTACACCCAAAACTAGTATAATGCTGCATGTCCATTCTACTTCAATTTTAAAAAGTCAGGGTTAGATAATGTGGCCTAGATCACTGAGTGATGAGTGCTTTGATGCATAGCTATGTAATCAAGTAAAGATACAAAAAGAAGTAAGCATTGATTTCAGGTCACTGAAGAATATATTGACCAGTAAAATGGACATCCCAAGATATTAAAAATTTCAAGACTTATAAAAATACAAAGTATGCTAATCCTGATATGTGAAAAATAGGTTAAAACACACTTTCCTTTAAATAATGTGAAAACATCATGATTCAAAAATATTAAATGTAAAATTCAGAAGAAATATCCCATTTTTATACTTGTCTATGTGTTAAACTTAAATTTAATGTTCATAAAGTTGGTATAACATGTAAAATGGATACTTTTAGGAAAAGTAGAAATACCCAGTAATGATAACTGGTTGGCAAGTAAAATTGAAAGTTTTATCCAAGTACTATTAAATGTAACTATTAAAATGTAGTTGCTAACTGTTGAAACGGGAAATTTTATAGATGCATATTTTAGAAGACATAAAAATAACTTCAATTCATCAATCAGGGTTTCAAACTAATCAGATTTCTGTTGTTTTTATTTAAATATGTTGCAATGTTACCTATTCTCTAATCTATGGAAGAAAAATAGAAATAATTTTTGGCTTTATTTGCTCCCCTATCACTCAGAATTATCCATCAATCATGTTTTGCTATTTTTAACTCCTTAAGAACTTTCATAATACTCTACTTTTTCATTTCCTTACAATTCTTCCTAATTGCAGCTTCATATCCTAAAGTCAAGAACTGCTCTTTAAAGTCTAAACTTGACATCTTATTTGCATCTTTCAGCAAATCATCATTACTATGTGAGTTTGGGCTTTTTAACATCATGCACAGAAAAAGTTTATAACCCATATTCTAGCCTGATAACTAAGCTTTATTTGTGGGAATTTCATGAAACACACAACGGAGTGAGTATCTCCTCACACATATTACTACACTTGGGAAATATTCTGCTGCATGTGTCTTAGCTCTCTACTCAATCTGGCTTAAATAATAAAACAAATATTTATTGCCAATAACAGGAAGTCCCAGAGTAAGGCAGACTTCAGAGCTGTTTGACCCATCTGCACAATAATGTCATCAACATCTAGGCAATTTTCATTGCTCAGCTCTGCCTAGTAGCCATTCAACGTTCATATTCCCACTTAAGAATGTTTCTAAAAATAGAAATTAACATAACTTTCTGTGATTTTACTTTAGGAGCTACAAAGCTGCCTCCAGATAACCACCTGTCCATATAGAATTATGTACAGTAGAATCAGGTAATATCATTTCTGAACCAGTCATGTGCTAGATGTTTTTTAATGTTTCCCATTTTCATTGATGGTTTTCAGGGCAGCAACATATTCTTTAGGTGTCTACAGATTAGTTGGTCAAAGAGATTACTGACTTTCAGGCTTTGGTTCAAAAGCTGATTGTCATTCAGAATTAAATGTTTGCCTGTGCAAAAAATAAGGCTTGTATTTGCTTTCCCTTTCTCCTTCATGTCTGGAACTGTGGCCCTGGAACATATGCCTCCGTGGATCCCACAACAGAAATGAAAGTTAAGGAACAAAACTTTGAGGGAAAAGAAACAATTGAGAGAATATTTGCAGGAGACAGAAAGTCAGCAGAGATTTCCAAATTGTTTTGAAAGTCTATCTAGTGAAACATAGTGGTTATGCAATGACTGAAATAACTAAATCATGAATGAAAAAGAAAAGAAACAAGAAACTCCAGTTCCTTAATCAAAAGCCCTCAAAAAGGATTTATCAGTGGACCAGTAGGCAAAGGATGAAATGTATTGAAACACTGTTCTTTACTAGAAGGGCCCATTTGTTTAGAGCTAGAGTAATCTGAATTTAAAGCTTAGATAATTTTGTTTTGTTTGCTATTTCATCATTATTTTTCACTTAGGAAAAATCTCATGAGATGACAAAGTAAATGTACGTAAGAAGAAAAATTAATTAAAGGAGTCTATGAAATCTGGTAGGAAAAGAAAAATTGGTATGATACAGAAAACATTATATGAAATGTGGACTGAATATATTTTTATTAATTTTCATTCTTTTTCTACTAAACATAAATATCTTAAAATATGTCTCAAATTATAATCAAGACTGTAAATTTGAGAAATTTGTGATGCCAAGCAATTATTTCGACTTATGTGGTGAGGTATTTCAGGTTATAAATAAGCCTAACATACATACACCAGACAAAATTTTGGAAGTTAGGAAATAATAGAACTTATTAGCTGAATATATACCAAAAAAGTATATTACCTCTCATTAAAATAGAGATATTGAATTCTTCACAATGCTGTAGTCCTAACTTGATCTACAATTATGTGTAAAACATGGGTGAATCACATGAACACAACATTGGCCAATATGGGTGAATCACATGAACACAACGTTGGCCAACAAGAGGTGTCAAAGGGCAAACTTTTTAAGAGATAAAGTCAGGACTCTAGTATAAATATAAACTAAATATGTGTCAAAGATTTATTTAAGTCAGTAAGTAATAAGAGAGGCAGTAGTTTGCCCACAGGAGGATTCAGAGAACTAATTATTTAGAAATACTTAAATAAATGTAGAAGCAAACACAAAAATCCTTTTGTGAGGAAAAAAGAAAGCTTTCATAGTGGAGGGGATCCATTGTTCTTTTTAAGACATATTTGCATATTTTTGGACAAAGGTCATTTGCACTGCTAGTAGTAATCTGTCATTTATTGACTTCAAAAAGCTCAAAGACAATGAAAGACCAAGATGACCTGACAGAACAGACAGGGTGCTCAGTAATCTCTTCTCATTTTAATGTCTTTGATGGTTTCTCTGGACAGTTAAAATAAAGCTGATTATATATTTAGTTTTGGCAAGAGTATAGTTCATCATGTAAGATTTCTTAAGTTTACTTTGCAAATCCAGACCCATACAATATTAAAAAATTACTTGGGGCAAAATATCAATGTCTATCTGGAAGTTATCAAAGTACTATAAATATCCATGTGCAGTTTTTTGTATGGGCATAAGTTTTCAGTTCCACTGGGCAAATGCCAAAGAGAATGATTACTGGATTACATGCTAGGAGTATGTTTAATTTTGTCAGAATCTTCCAGACTGTCTTCCAAAGTGGCTATATTATATTGCATTCCCATCAGCAATGCAAGAGAATTCCTATTTCTCCACATTATCACCAACATTTCATGTTGTCAGTGTTTCAGATATTGTCCATTTTAATAGGTGTATAGTAGTATCTCATTGTTACTTTAATTTCCATTTCCCTGATGGAATTATGAAGAACACTCTTTCAAAGTGATACTGTTTATAAATTTATTTTCTTCTGGTTTCTTTTTTCTAATTTATAGTTTATTGTCAAGTTAGTTTCCATATGATATTTATAAATTTAAAAGTTTTTTTATATGTTTTTAAATTTATTTTTGAAAGAGAGAGAGAGACAGCATTAGCAGGGGAGGGTCAGAGAGAGAAGGAGATGCAGAATCTGAAAACAGACTCCAGGCTTTGAACTAGCTGTCAACACAGAGCCTGATGCAGGGCCCGAACCCATGAACCAAGAGACCATGACCTGAGCTGAAGTCGAATGCTTAACTGACTGAGCCACCCAGGCATCCCAATGTTTATAAATTTAAATAGCTGTTCATATTATCGTATAAATACCAACAATGGAGTATAGGATATAGATAGCAATTCAGGTATTATGACCTATCTCAGAATTACAGTGATGAGGAAAAATGTATATGATCTTATTCTTCGAAATGTTTTCTTATATTTATGTGACTGCATCATGACTTATAATGTAATGACACTATTTTCACACAAACTCTATCACTTCTAGTAACTCAAGAAAACATTCCATAAATCAACATTCAACTGCAGTGAACTACAGAACCAGATTTTTCGTATAAATGAAAGGCATTAAATTAGCAAGAATTGACACCTATGTGATACCAAACACAAGTGAAAATGAAAGCACTGAAATCACTTGCCTGTATTTGGCTCTAAGTTTTCAAGGGATATACAATATGCTTATAGCATTTCTTAAAGATTATCTTGAAACAATTTTAAAGCCAAGAATTCCCTATGCTCAAATGTCACAGAACTCTAAAAAAGTTAGTCCTGTGTGCTCAGGGATTTGAGGAATCCTAATGTCATGAATGAAATTCTTTGAGGTCAGATAAAAATGTTAAAATGTGGGCAAACACACTATGATAGGAAGAGCATTGAACCAAGAGTTGGATAGACTGTCATTAACCAGCTGTGAATTTCCTCACTTGTGAATTAGCATGCTCATCTATGAAGATTTCTAGGATCCCTCTTCGTTCTTAAATCCTATGAGATTATAAACATAAAAGATGAAACATTCTCTAGGCTGTAAATGTTAACTATAGTTATAAAAAACTTAGACTTAATTATTCATTTCATGAAAAATTTTCAGTTAATGAAATGATATTTCTAAGTATGCCAATAACTAAAAAATTAAGTTTACAAAAACATTCTAAATTTTAAATTGAAAAAGAATTGTTCATTTTAGTTGTTTATTATTGTACGAGTGAATTTGATTCACACACACACAAAAATTATTTCCAAAGAATAAATGGTTGAAATGGCAAGATGGTTTCATGGGATATAAATAAGAGATAAGCATTTTAGAGAATCGCCATCATTAGAATATATTAAAAATAAAATTGTGCTATGAGATATGTATAATCCATTACTTTAATTTTAGATCTCTATTCTTTGATGTAGTGGGCAATGTAGTCTAGATACTTGCAGAAAAACAAATGGCAAATAAATATCTCATATATATTTTCATCAGAGACTGGGAAGTCTGATAATAAATTTGCCTTTTCTGTACACAAATAAATTAAGTTTTTTTTGTGAAAAGCAAGAAAAACCTAAAGGAGAGATTGAAACTAGTCAACTAGTCACTAATCATTATTTTTAAAAAAATAAGGTTTAGAATTGAAATTTGATCAATTAGCAATTTTTGTACCAATTTAAGTTAGCACCCATGAAGAGGGTGATTTGTTCATATTAAATTGCAGAGAATAACTCTAACTGGTTATGTGATATTACAGAGACATAGAACAGAATATCTATGTTATACTATACTATAATATTCCATACCATACCATACCATACCATACTATAGAACACTGTTTAATCTCCCTACCAATTTTCTTATGTTGCAGAAATAAAGATACAGGATGCATACCTTAAAGTCTAAAAATGCTACTATCTACCAAACATAATTTTATTTTAATTAACCTTCTTAATGGATTTACTCTAATTTCCAGATATTTTAGAAAAAGTGTTTTGAAAGCAATACTGTCACCAATTCTTAGAAAAATGGATTAAGACAGTATGTACTGGATAAAATGCACTCTGTTGGAAAATACATAATAGTATGTTTCTGAAAATTACCTTCTTCCAATGAAATATAGTTATATTTTTATTCAGATATTTTATTTCACTGTGTAAATTCTTTAAGAAATTAAATTCAAAAATATGTATTTACCTCAAAAAAAGGTATGATAGCATAGAAAAGTCATTAGTTTAGCTATGTGCTCCCAATTCATCAATGTTTTAGTTTTCCTAAATTTTATAATACCTCATCCAAGAAGAAAATGAAAACACTGAAAAAAGTGCTTCATGTATTAATGGAGGGAATGTATGACATCATGACTGACCAAAGAAAATATGGTTAAAAGAGATCATTTGTGTCTTTTGACCAAAAATATTTGTGTACTTTGACATTAAGTAGAATTTACAGATGGGTTAGAAAGGTAAATTAAATGAATTATTAATACTTCTCCAAAATTAAGATCTTAAAATTCTATGTAGTTATCATCTGTTTTTAAGTTTATGTTTTTCTTTTTCCTTTTTAACCTTTCTTGGGAAAAGTGGGAAATGGTTGTTGTTTTCAACAAAACCAATGTGGTAGCCCCCTCACCAAAATATGTTGGTATCTCAATTCTGGCCAATATCTTTTAATGGACAGTTATTTTTCCCAAAGTTCAAAATTGTTATGCGTGAGGGCGGAGGGAGGTGGAGTATCTATCATTTCCTTCCTCCCCCTCAGTTTCTTGTGTACTGCAATAGCAAGTGATTGCTCTCTCGTCTCTTGGTTCTTTGACTAAAGATGCCACTTTCTTAAGTGGATATTCTTTTTTTATATAAAATATTATCATTGTTCAGAGATGGCTATTCAGCGATAACACTTCCTTATCCATCTATTCATTAACTCGTACCAAGCCACCTGTGATTCCCTTGTGGCATGACTTGATGTGAAGCTGACTACTAAGTAAAGTATACTTCGGTCTCATTCCTACCTTACAGTTGAGGTACAACAGGTCTTCAGGTCTTTTCATCTTTCTCTGGATCATGATGTGTATCCGATATTTACGAAATCCTCTCCCAGTGGGCATATATGTTATGGTATGTTCATCTTGAAAGAGTAGAGGGCAAGGCTTATTCCATCCACTCTTCCCATCTTTGGATATTTAGAGAAGATAGGAAATCCATCTCTAGGTCACTTACTTCCCTCCATCCCTCATCCTACCATTCCTCAATATCCCCCAGCAAGCATTGTTTAGATTAGTTGTATTAGCCCATGTGATTAGAGGGTGCCTGAAATGCAACATGAGATGGCCGTGAGAGGAACCCCCCCACCCATTTCCACTCTTACCTGAAGTCACCTGCTTTACTACCATTAACTGATGTGACGTAAAGCTGGCTTATTGTCTTTATTTAGCAATCAGTAAAAGGAAATGTGTGTAAGTAGCCACCCTAAATCTCCGAGACCTCTTATTATTTCTAATGCATATGCAGAGCCTGTACTTTGGAAAACAGATTTAAAAAAGAAGAAGAATAAAGTCATCTTTATTTTCTTATGTCCCTATCAGAAAGTATAAAAAATAAAAAGTTATTCAACAGTTGAGATAATTAGGAAATAATTAGAAACCTTAATCACAATGTTATAAGTAAAATGCCTAGCATAAACATTGAAGTCAGGATTAAAATTCCGATACATATGGTAACAGCAATATTACTTAAAATGCTTTCTGACTAGCTAATAAAGTTAGACAAGAGACAGTTGTGAACCATACAATTAAAAAGAAGAAGTTTAATCATTTAATTACTTCTAGATGCTATAACTTGCCTGAAAGATACAAGAAAATATATCAAAATACTAACCAAGATAATATACTAAAACACTAACCTAAACAATATGAGGATTAAGTAAAGCTATCATAACAAGAGCTTTCTTATAGTTTACCAGATCTAAAGAGTTGCCAGTTGTAAAATATAAGGAAAAATATCCCGTTTACTACTGCAATAAAAGTATAAAATATCCAGGCATAGTTTCATATGAAACATACAAAGGCATACAATATATTCAAGGCAAAATTAGCATTTAGAGTCATTCATGTTCAGAATATAAATTGGATCAAAAAGGATTAATAATATGATAATATTCATTTTCCCCAAATTTCTACTTATGGTAGACACACACACACACACACACACACACACACATGAAGTACTATTATATATGATAGTATACATATATATTCTAGTACTGCACTCTATATATACACACACACATATATATATACACACACTATATACTATAGTATCTATCTGTCTTTCTATCTATCTATACACACTAGTACTGCACTATACATAATAGTAAAAGGTTAAAAACAAATGCCTGTAAATCATGACACAAATAACTAATGATACATTTTTTGCAATAAAATCATAGCTATTTGATCATTGTTTAAATCACTTGATATAACACCCAATATGAAGAATTTGAATGTTGAAGATTTAGAGTAGGAAGGTACATAACATATGTATATTTTAAAAAATATGTATAACCACAAATATGTATATGTATATATATACATATACATGTATGCAATCTGTGTATGCATACATTCTCACACACTTGAATGCTTGTATAAACATTAGATTCTTGTGGATGCTTTGCCCCCTAAATGAAAGGAAAGAAGCTGGAGGACTATATAAGCAATAATGTTTTTAAAGTGGAGCTCTCTGTAGAATATTTAGTCACTAGTATCTTAACACATCCATGTATACAATAAATTATTCCTTCACATTTTAGTCTATAATAGTACCAGTTACACACCATCTAGAAAGAAATGGGAAAATAATTACTGAAATTGCCATCTGTGCTCTGTGATTCAAGTGAAGAAGTCAAATTTAGAAAGGCTTGAAGATATGAGGGGGATGTTTAAGTTCTATAGCCTTTCTTTTAATGGTAGATCATTTTATTTATTTTCTTAAAAATTTTTTTGTTTATTTTTGAGACAGAGGGAGACAGCATGAGTGGGGGAGGGGCAGAGAGAGAGGGAGACACCGAATCTGAAGCAGGTTCCAGGCTCTGAGCTGTCAGCACAGAGCCTGATGCAGGTATTGAACTCACAAACCACAAGATCATGACCTGAGCCAAAGACAGGTGCTTAGTGTACTGAGCCACCCAGGCATCCCTATTCATTTTCTTAACTTACTGTGTTTAATTAGTTTCAGGTATACAATATAGTGGTTGATTAATTCATACACCATCTAGTGCTCATCAAAATAAGTGTACTCCTTAATCCCCATCACCTACTTAACTCATCCCGCCATCCCCTCTGGTAATCATCAGATTGTTCTCCATAATTAAGTCTGTTTCTTAATTTGTCTCTATCTCTTTTTTCTCCTTTCCTCACTTATTTTGTTTCTTAAATTCCACAGGTGAGTGAAGTCATATGGTATTTGTCTTTCTCTGACTGACTTGTTTCACTTGGCATCATATTCTCTGACTCCATCTGTGTTATTGCAAATAGCAAGATTTCATCCTTTTAATGACTGAATAATATTTCATTATGTGTATGTATATGCAAGTGTGTGTGTGTGTGTGTGTGTGTGTGTGTGTGTGTGTGTATCACACCTTCTTTATCATCAGTCCATGGACACTTGGGCTGTTTCCATAATTTGGCTATTGTAAATAATGCTGCTATAAACATAGGGGTTGGATGTATCCTTCTGTATTAGTGTTTTTATATTTTTTGGGAAAATACCCAGTAGTGTAATTCCTGGATCATAGGGTAGTTCTAATTTTAACTTTTTGAGGAACCTCCAAACTTCTTTGCACAGTGGCTGTACCAGTTTTCATGTTATATACCCTTTGATATTGCTTTTCTAACACTTGGTTATATTTGGTGTTTACAATTATTTTGTGATCTAAAAGTTGTGTTTAGTGGACAAATAAGTAATTTCACAGAAAGAACTGCTTATACAACTCAGAATATTTTCACAGCTGTCATTACATGGTTTAATGAATTTATTGAGGTCCACACAATTTCTTGGCCCACAATCAACTGGGTCATGGCTATAATGCAATTCTGACTATAGGGCTTGCCACGGTGATGAGCAGCAAAATGGGGGATGTGTCCTAGAAAATTTTGTTCATGTTTCTGGGTAATGAACAATAGGGCACCTCCCTTCTCTGCTTCTTCACTTTGCTCAAAGCCAAATGTAAATAACATTTACAATTTAATTCTCAAAGTTGAAATAATGTTGAGTTAACTGACGAATGACAATTCTGTTTCCTCATATCGCAAAATAGTACATTAAAAAAAGCTCTCTTGTGAAGTGAATTCCCTTATTCTTCGTTCATATTTGATCTCATTCCTTTGTTCCTGGATCTTTAAATCTTAAAGGCAGTTACAATACTTGACCCAGTAATAATGTTAGTTCATGTTCTTCAGTCAAATACTGTGTCTGTCCTACTGATAGGGGCAGTACTTTGATGGTTTCTTTCGGAAGACATACAGTCAAATTGGAGTGCAGAGTTCTAAACTTTAGAATCAAAACTTAGCCTGCAGTGTTCCCTAGCCTGTGCTTTACTAAAAATTTTCCCTATTAGGATCATTATCACACTGATGTACAAACTAACACAATACATACATGCATTCTATCCCATACTTTAAGACATCTCCTTATGAAAAGGTATGTCTTCATTTCCTATCATGTAAGTCTCAAAATATTTGATCAAATATGAATATGTAAATGTTGAAAGGTCAAAAAAAAAGTAAAACTGTGTATGCAAAACACTTAAGTTATTAATTTAGGCACATCTAATTAGCATAAGTGTGAACTTGAAAATACTATCTTTTGGGCCTTCTATTTCAAAAAGTAATTTTATTCAAATTATTTATGCATATAATGCATCAGTATCACTTGAATATTTTTTGAATCATCCAATAGTTTTTTATGTTTATTTTTTGAGAGAGAGAGAGAGACAGACAGAGCATGAACGAGAGAGGGGAGACAGGGAGACTCAGAATCTGAAGCAGGCTCCAGGTTCTGAGCTGCCAGCACAGAGATCAATGAGGGCTCCAACTCATGAACCACAAGATCATGACCTGAGCCGAAATCGAACATTTAACTGACTGAGCTACTCGAGCACCCAAGAATTAGTATCTTATATATTTAAAGGACTCCTATAACTTAATAGCAAAAATAATAATAATAACCCAATTAAAAAGTGGACAAGGGACTTTAATAGATATTTCTGCAGATAAGACATAAAATGGCCAACAAGTGTATGGAAAGATGCTCAATATGACTAGTCATCAGGGAAACGCAAATCAAAACTACAATGAGGAATCTATCACCTCAGAACTGTTGGAATGATTATTATCAAATAGACAAAAAGTAACAGTGTTGGTGAGGATATCAAGAAAAAGAAACACTTGTGCACTGGTGGGAATGTACCTTGGAATAGCCACTATGGAAAACAATATGGAGGTTCTTCAAAAAATTAAAAATAGAACTACCATATGATCAGGCAATTCCACTTCTGGGTATTGATTCACAGAAAGCAAAAACACTAACACGAAAATATATGCACCCCAATGTTTAGTGCAGCATTATTTACAATAGCCGAGACACATTTATAATATGGAAACAATCTAAGTGCCCAATGATCAGATAAAGAAATTATGATACATATATATATAAGACATTTTATTTGTCTTGTGTATTTATGAGTGTGTATGTAATTATATATATATCACATTTTCTTTTTCTGTATATTATATATATTATTTAGCCATAAAAAAGAATGAAATTGTGCCATTTGCAACAACATGAATGGACTGTAAGGGAATTATGCTAAGTGAAGTAAGTCCAACAGAGAAAGACAAATACAATGTGATCTCACTTATATATGAAATTTAAAAATTAAAATAAAACAAACAAAAAAACAAGCTCATAGATACAGAGAACAAATTATTTGTAGTCAGACATGGGGTTTGGGGTATGAAAAAAACGGGTAAAGGGGGTCAAAATTTACAAACTTTCAGTCAAACATTTAAGTAGATAATGGACAGCATGGTGGTGATAGTTAAGAACACTCTACTGTGTGTATTTGAAAGTTGCCAAGAGAGATTTTTAAAGTTTTTATTACAAGGAAAGAAATTGATAACTACAAATGGTGATGAAGTAAACTATATATATTGTGATTGTAATTTCCAAAATATACAAACATCAATGCATTACATTGTACACCTGAAACTAATATACATTTGTTATATTTCAATAATAAAAAGGAAAAAAGGTCCAGGAAATCAGATTTCACTTTATCTTCTTTTATTCCTCCTCTGATGTCTTTTCCTTCTTTATGTTGATCAGAGTTTCATAACTTACATAATTTTCTTACTCCCTGAAGAATTGTTTTGTTTTTGTAAACATTACTAATAGGGAAGAATTTGCTAACGATAAATTTCTTTAGTTTTTGTTTGTGTCAGAAAGTCTTTATTTTATACTTTAGAAGGAGCTATGACTGGATAGAAAATTTCAGGTTGATGGTTTATTGTTTAACATTTTATATATTTCACTCCACTCTCTGACTGCTTTCATTGTGTCAAACGAGAATTCCACTGTAATTCTTATTCTTTGTTCTTCTATATGTGTTTCCCCACTGCATCTGATTTCTCTCAAGATTTTATCTTGCTTTTGGTTTTCTACAATGTGAATACATGTTTAGATATAACTGTTTTGCTATTTATCTTGCTTAGAGTTCTCTCAGATTCCTACATCTATAGTTTTATATGCTAGTTACTTTTGAAAGTCAGCCACTAAATTATTTCTTCTCCTATTTACAGGACTTTTGTATGTCAGAGAAGAACCTGGAAGTCCATACTAGACACATAGGCCTGTAACAAATTATAGTCAGTTAATGTCTAAGTTCTTAATGAGTTTGTTTTTTTCTTCATTAGATTATAACAAAAGAGATTAATTATTTTTTAAATTTTTTATGGAAATTAATTAACCTTAAGATCAAACTTTGTCAGTAATATAATGGTAGTATTTAAAAGTTCTTTTCTAGGGCACCTGGGTAGCTTGATCAATTGGGCTTATGACTTTGGCTCAGATTATGTTCTTGCAGTCTGTGGGTTCAAGCCTGGCATCAGGCACTGTGCTGACAGCTCAGAGCCTGGAAACTGCTTCAGATTCTGTGTCTCTCTTTCTCTTGGTCTCTCCCCACTCACATTCTGTCTCTGTCTCTCTTTTAAAATTAAACATTAAAAAAATTAAAAATAAATAATTAAGAGTTATTTTTCTGAGCAAACAAAAACAAAAATGAAACAAACAAAAAAACCAGTCACCTGGGTGGCTCGGTTGTGTCTGATATCAGCTCAGGTCATGATCTCACTGTTGGTGAGTTCAAGTTTGCATTGGGCTCACAGCTCCGGCATGGAGTTTCTTTCAGATCCTCTGTCTCCCTCTGTCTCTCTCTGCCCCTCTCCCATGTGCTCACTCTCTCTCTCTCTTTCTCAAAATAAATAAATTAATGTTTAAAAAGCAAAAATAAATAAAAGTTATGTTTTGTATACTAAACGCTAGCAGTTTATGATGAAATCAAATAGAAATTATTTAACCCTATCATCATAAATTTCAATTTAATACTTTAGTAAGAACAAAAGGGGAAATATATTTTGTTTGAAAGTCTCATGTTAGTATATAAGTCTTCATTATGCATTATTTTAATGAAATTAATGAAATGATTGAAAGAAATTTTTAGAAACAGCTTTAATGATGTTTGACTGCATAGCATTGACATCGTATTTTCTCCTTACCGACATAATAAATAGCGACAGAATGAATGAAAACCAGTGACTTAACTCACCTCAAAATACTGTTATTGACTGTAAATCAGAAAACTAGATTCCAGAAACAAATTAACCAGAAAACCTTGTTTTCTCTTTCTTTGCCTGCTGACATGCATATCATTTGCATATCTAACAAAATTAAATTGGTACTAATTTATGTACTCATTTTCTTGTATGCTTTTGATTTGAGGAACTCTGTGAATAGTTTCCTGATTAATGACTTTAACTTAAAAAAATCAATGTGTGCTATTCGAAGTTTTGTTGTATAATCTGTTCATAATTCATATATGACCAGCTCCATTTTTTTTCTTCTCTTTCTCCTCTAAGAGAACATAGTTTGCCTAGCCTTACTGATATATGGATGGACAAGAAAACTTATGCTCAAAATAATTTTATTCGTTGTCAAGCCACTTTATCTTCTATGTAATACTCAAAATGGCACGTGACTGTTCCTCCTCAGATACAGAATATTTGTACTTATTTATTTGTTTGTTTTAAAGTTTATTCATTTATTTTAAGAGAGGGGGAGAGACAGTGCATGTGCGTGCATGTGTTGTGTGTGTGTGTGTGTGTGTGTGTGTGTGTGTGCATGAGTGGGGGAGAGGTGGAGACAGGCGGAGAGAGAGAATCCCAAGCAAGCAAGCTCTTGGGAGCTCGAACTCATGAACCAATGCGAGATCATGATTTAAGCTGAAATCAAGAGTCAGTCCTTTAACTGACTGAACCACCCAGGTTCTCCAGGAATATTTGCATTTAAAATGACCATATGTCAATGTCTATAATACAGCAGAAATCATCAAGAACTGAATTAAAATTATGACTTAGAAAGGAAAAATCACAATGTTGCTTCCAATTTGGGAATTTCATTGCTTAGACATCTGCTGCTTATTGTACCATACCCAAAGACACAGAACCTGTGTCCTTTGTCCTTATTCTTAACATAATATCCTTTAACCTGAACAATTATTTTCCAAATATTACAAACAGCTAAACTGAACCTAGGTTACACTGGTTTGTATTCATCTATAATCCTAAGTAGTACAAAAGTTTAAAAATTAAAAGAAATTAGATATTCTACAGAATTTAGTTCTGTGGTGTTTGGGATGACATGGAAAATCTTAGTACTTTCCACTCATGTTGCTTTAAACTTACAACTTCTCTAATGACTTCAGTCAATTAAACAATTAAGTATCAGATTTCTAAGAGAACTAACTATTTAGCATCTATGCAGAATACTACTTAGAAAACACCAAACCATATTTAAAACTCCATACATACTTTGTCTTAGTAAACTTAGTAAGTAAACTAGTAAACTAGTATAAATCTCCAAAGATGAGGACTTCAAGTTTATAAAACTTTGTCATAAGTTTATATGCATGTGTGGACTGTCTTAAGATATAATTACATGTTTTAATTTTATTACAATAACTTGAAAAATATACATTTGCCTTCGACAAAATAGTGATTTAATTTATAAGCATATTGTGTTTAGGATTATTTTTAGTTTCTACACATTTTTTATCTCATGAGATTTTTGAATGTAAATGAGTTAAAAAGGTACACTTTAGTGCTTCCTTCAATAAATAGGGGCAGAATGAATGTAAATCATTCGTTTTCTTAGAGTAATAGAGTATTTAGAATCTATTTTCTTAGAGTATATAGAGTGTGCTTAAGGGCTTTTCTCTCCACAAAGTTGTCAATAAAAACACTATTTTGATGTTTTAAAGTTCAGAATGTCTTATCTACACAGGACAAAATTTTAAATTCTAGTGAATTTTGATTATAAACATGCAAAAGTCTGTTGACTTGAAATCGTTAATTATTGTCTACTTGAAAAAAGGAGTATAGTCTTCCTTCTCAATCTGGGTTACTCAAGCTCAGAGATGCTTCTCATAACAGTTCCTCAGTTTACCTCTAGTTAAATGGGCAGTATCCCTGCACATTGCCAACATGGAGGGATGTATGGAATCATATTCAGTGTACATACAGTGTCCTTGTGGGCAAGACTTTTGTCCTCCTCGAGTGCTGTAATGCTATTTCTGGAAATCAATAAATGCATTATTAGGTGAACCAATAGGTAAATATAAAAAGTATAAAGATCTGTAAAGAAGGGATACCAAATATTTCATTTGAAAGGGATTTGATAGTTGATCTTTCAAAAATAGCATTGAAATCTTCATAAAATGTCAGAGCTGTTCAAGTGCTATAACAACAATTGTTTTGCATTAATATTATTTTTATTTTAAAAGAAAAATGGGGCTTAAGGCATTCATTTTTAATGTTTAGAGTCTTTGCAGATGGCTTCCATCTAGTCTTGTTAAAAGAATGTCTCCTGTATTATCAAGAGCAGGGGAAAAAAAGAGAAAAAGAAAACAAAACAAATAAACAAACAAACAAAACAAGCCATGTTTGGGATTTCTTTCAGAAATTCTACAGAGTATGGTAGAATATACACTAAAATGCTAATGTTATCTCAAACATTTGGGATTCAGTGAGGGTGGGTATGGTCTGGTCTGGAAATTATGAAAGTTTCCCTCATATCACTTTTCCCTTTTTCCTCTCAACAGAATAAATACCAAGTAATGTGAAAATAAATAGATAACAAGAATAGACCGATAGCAGCAGAAGAAAGTTATCCAACAACTGATGTCTTCAGAGAGTTTCACTGCTGCGCTCTTTCAAACCCTTCAGTAGCAGCTATCTTATCACTAGAATGTGGCAGGAGTAAGAGCGAAAGATGAAAAGCTGTTCATTTTTTAAGTGAAATGATGTTGATTATGCAGACTGACTCTTATGATACAAATAAGAATAATAATTAAAAATTCCTATATATATTGAAAAATAATAGAGTAGCAGAAAGAATTCAGTGGTATATTCAAAAAATAATTTATTTACAGTATGGTTTAGGAATGTCAAAATATTTTAACATTAGGAATTCACCTAATATAATGCATTGCATCAACCAGTGGATAAGTCAATTTGTTTTCATAACTTCAATAAAATTGTTCCATTAAATAAAAGCCAACTGTAAAATAAAAAATGTCAACTGTTTTTATGACAACATCTCTTGGAAAGCTCTCCCGATAGTATTACAGGAAGTTCTTTTTCACACATGTTTTTATTGCACAACACTCCTATTTTTTCAAAAATTTATATTTATTTTATTGATTTAATTAATTTATTTATAAGTAAATAAATGTATTTAATCTATTAATTTTATTAATTTAATTTATATTTATTTTAATTTTTTTAACATTTATTTATTTTTGAGAGAGGGAGACAGAGTACTAGTGGGGGAGGGTCAGAGAGAGGCAGGGACCCTGACTCCAAAGCAGGCTCCGGGCTCTGAGCTGTCAGCACAGAGCCCAAGGTGAGACTCCAACTCATGAACTATGAAATCATGACCTGAGCTGCTGTAGGACCCTAAACCCACTGAGCCACCCAGACACTCCATAATGTTTTATTTATTTTTGAGAGAGTGAGAGAGACAGTGTGAATGGAGGAGGGGCAGAAAGAGAAGGAGACACAAAATCCAAAACAGGCTCCAGGCTCTAGCAGCCAGCACAGAGCCAGACACAGGACTGGAACCCATGAACCATGAGATCATGACCTGAGACAAAGTCAGATGCTTAACTGACTGAGCCACCCAGGTGCCCACGCACAATGTTGCTATTCTGATCACTGCTAATCAGACAGTGGATAGATACCTACTAATCTAACCACTGCTAATCAGACCAAAATACAGCTGTCAGTAGATGGCCAATGATGTATGATGTGGTCTAGTGTGGGATTCAAGCCTAAACCAGCTCTCTATTCTGGATGGTAATTAATAAATCAAATCAAAGTCTCTGTTTCTAACATTACAATTGTAATACATATACATTAAAATAGGGAACAATTTCAGGGGAAGATGAAAGGCACACAGACTGCAATATAGAGCAGCTATGGCCCTGTTGAAAATAGGAATGTTCGTAGATATATGGGAGACAAGACTTCAGCAAAAATGAATAGAATGAATGAGGTAAATTAAGATGTGGGTTTGACAGAGTTACTGGACAAACAGAACAAGACTAAGAATCAATCTTGAGATGCTAGAGGTGCTGATAATCTCATAGACCTTCCCTTATATGATGAAACACATTACAGATTTATAATTAGCTGTCGTGCCCCTCACCCGCCAGCGGGAAGGAAGGACGTGACACCGGGATTCATTGAAGAGCTGTCTTTTATTCTTCTTCCTTTTATCTTCTCCCTTTCCTCCCCCACCGTGCAATATATATCCTTTAGGGGTGGCGTGGCCTTATCCCATTGGTCCAAAAGCTTTATCACGGACTCCGAGCATGCTGCACAGCCTCTCTTGGGTTAGTAGCTCGTGAAGGAGCATAGCGGTCGGCAGGGGGATGGGAGCTAGGGTGGCTCATGTGCTTGGGGCTTCTGCCAGGTGGCCATCTTGGGCGACCATTTCGCCTCCCACAATTAGCTTTAAAGCTGCTAAAACTATTTACTATTCTACATTCATTTATTGATTCTAAACATTGAACTGAGTGACCTGTCTGCTTCTAAGCACAGTTGTGGACATTGGGGATGGAATGATGAACAGTGTTAACACTCATTTCATTGAACCTGCATTCCAGAAGTGCATGTATAAATAAGTATAACATAGAATATGATAAATACTATGAAGAAAATAAGGCAAATGCAATTGGGTCAAATAGTAAACTTAAAAAAAAATCCCTCCTTATCTCTTTTAGAGTATATGACCTTTACCCTAATCATTGTAAGAAATGTCTCTACTTGAAGTTAAAAGTATGGTTTACTGTAGAAGGATTACAAAGGAAAGTAAAGACAATATTCCATTTCCAACACACTAAATTTTTCAAGGAACCTATAACCTCCCTCACCCAGATTGTTTCCTTGATGAAATTCTTTGATGATCTTCTTTCTTCTCCCACAAACTTCCATTTAAGTATTAAGAGCTGCTGCCTGTAAAGATCTCCTAGAATCCTGCTGCCTAAGAAAATAATCTTCTCCTTGTGATAATGGAACTATAATTCCTGCCTTTTATGAGCAGCATAAGTACCAAGTTCATATCCAGTTAAATAATAATAAAACACAACAATAAGAAAAATAACAAAAAATATCTTTATAAAGCCTGGGGGTTGTGGAATTGAGAGAAAGAGAGAGGGAGGATTGTAAATTGGGACATCTACCTCATTTTTCTCCTCTTTGGGCTTTAGCTCAAGGCAATGCAGTGGTCTTAGACAAGTGAGGAGTACAATTTAAGGTAAAGGAAGCCCCTTGTATGCACACCCATCATTCAGAATTCTGCAGAGACAAGCTGCCCTCTGGCTTCCATAGTACTGCCTATAGTGTCCGTATAAATCAATCTATAAATATACTAGCATCAGATAAAGTTGACTCCAAGGTTTGTCCCATTCCTGAGGGGGTGGACACGGACTTGAGACCTAATGAGTGGAGCATGGGGCTCTCTGAAGCAGGATACTGTAGGCAGAATACAGAAAAGACAGACTTAACAGCCACAGGAGACCCAGTGGGGCTGAGGCAGTGGGGAAGATTAATGGGTCGTTCAGATTGAGGGAAATTTCAGACCTATATCTCAAATGTCAATCAAGCAAGCAGTGACCAGATGGACAAATGTCACGGGGAAGTACGAAAAAACCAAACCAATCAATCTGCCCTTAACATCTTCTTCAGGTTTCTGTGATGCACAGCTTTCCCTCCACAACATACAGGGGCACCATCTCAAAGGAAAGAGCTATTGGAAGCAAAGGCCATTCAAAAGACCGAACCCTGTTGTTCTGAAAACATTCAGTGAGAATAAAAGGACAATTTGAATGTATTAGTTCAAGGACTATTTTGATCCTTAAAATAAACACAACATTTCTCATTTAGTTAAAATGTTAAGTGTCTTATGGTAGGTAATAATGTGGGTTATTAGGTAGTCATTTTTAAAATATCTTTTATAATACGTACTTAAATTTTGCAGTTTTATTGTACATTTCTTTCTAGTTTCTTTTTTATGAGACTGAAATACAAAATAAGTTCAAGGCATACCCTCTTTTATATTATCCTGTTTTAATTTCTTTTAACAATTATTATTTTGTGCTTCTTTGTTTAAGGCCTATTTGTTTAAGTATTATTTACTAATATCTTTCTACATAATGCTAGACTCTGCATATACAGCAGTTATGAATAAACAATGGTGTTTCCTTTACACAAAGCTTATATTCTTTTTTAAGCTCATTCCTTATACATGTTAGATTGTTCAAATAGTTGATTGAACAATTAATTATTAATATATAATAGTTATAAGAACAATAGTTAACATCTATTAAATGCTGACAAGACTTCCTATGCACTTAGCTAAGCATTTATATGTATATGTTTTGTGTACATACATATTTAATATTTTTAAATTATTATTAAAACTGATGAAGAAGCCAAGCAAGCTCTGCAGGAAGTTATGTAAAGAAATATGCAATTTCATAAAACATCCTGTACTAAAATGATAAAAAAAAATTGTCTTATTTCCACTGACACAGCAAATTCCAAAAATATTGTGAGAATCAGGTATTGGGGTAAGAAGTTTGAGTGGGAAAATAACAAACTTTCTAGCTAAACATCTCTTTTAAAGATCTTGCAGTGGGAATATATAGGCAAATTAGTGTAAAGCCTAAAGTAATCAGTATCTCCAAAGTGAATTAGTTCAGAAAGTAATCTGTAAGAATGTATCATCGAAGTTTTCCTTTTAAAAAGTTAGACTTATTGAGCAATAATTTATGTACAAGAAAATATACCCCATTTAATTGTATAGTTTGTTTCAGCTTAAATATATGCAATATATACACACATATATTTAATATGCATACAAATATGCACAAATGCATGTATGTGTGTATATATATGTATATGTGTGTGTGTGCGTGTGTGTGTATATATATATATATATATATATATATATATATATATATATCACTATTATTATGTTGAATGTTTTATCAACTCCAAAAGTTATCTTGCTCATTTTTGTTGTCAATTCCCTCCTTTAATCCTTGGAACTGCTAATGTGTTTCCTGGGCTTTTATTTTTTATGTTTTCTATTTCATGTCTTTATTTTCATCATACTAGAGTTTAAGCAATACAAGGACAGAAATATTTGTCTATTTTGTTCACCAATATATTTCCAGTCCCTAGAACAGTGCTTATCACAAATAAATATTAGTTGAATGAGTGAACAATGAATGAATGAATGAAGTGTGTAGGGTAAGCTCTTTTATAAGGGTAGGTGTGTGGCTATTTGAGTAGGAACTGAACTAGGTGAGGGCTAAACTTTTGTTCAGATCTGGGGTAAGCATATCTGGGCAGAGGGAGAAGCAGGCTTGGGACTTGGAAAAAACAGCAAGCGTCCATTGTGACTGAAGTGAAGATGGGACAGATGAGTTGGGAAGTGAGAGCCACAGCACATCAGTTCTGGTGTCGATTTTCCAGGGAAACAGTATCGGCCTCTAGAGTCATTGGAGACATTTACAGGGTGTTTTATTGTCTTAAGGTTCAGCAGTCTTCAATTGTGTGACATGCACCCTGGTTCCCAAAGATTTTCCAAGAGTGTACAGGTTTGGATAGTTTGAAGGCAATCCATTTCTGGAGCTCCAATCCATAGGTACCCTTTTCTAACACGTATCCGCCTAAGAACACAACTGCTGGTTCTCCTTCCCCACCTACCTCTTCACAGCTGTCCCTCTGGCACACCTCTCAGTCACCTGGTGATTCTTATGCTTTTAGTTCTGACTTTCTATTGGTCAGAATATATAAATGAAGTCATTCAGGGGAACCTGATTGGCTCAGTGGGTAGAGCACATAACTCTTGATCTCAAGGTTGCAAGTTTGAACTCCACATTGGGTGTCGAGAAGGCTTAAAAATGGAAAATTATGTATATATCTACATATCTATATGTATCCATGTAATTCTAGTTATAACTCTTTAAATATGACTTCTATCACTTAACTTTTGAGATACCTCCAAGTTGCCTCATGTAATAATTATTATATCTTATTCAATTATATAAATGTATCATAATTTATTTAAACCTATACTAGTTGATAGGTGTCTGATGATTATAAATTTGGTCTTATAAATATTTCCATGAGGGTCTTTCTGAGAATATTTTATTTCTCTTTGATATATACCTTGGATTGGGATTGTTGAGTGATAAGTGAATATTTAATTTTATGATTGGCTACATCATTTTGCATTTCTACTAGGAGTATATGAAATTAAATTTGCAGCTGTTTTAAATTCTTATTATTTGGTAGTACAATTTTTTCTTTAGCTATTCTAATAGGTGTACGTTACTCATTTTGATGATAGCTTTTTAAAAATTATGATATCTCATCCACCAAATTGTATTGATAAACTTTCTCTACAATTGTGACTGTATGTACTTAAGGTTCAAAGAGGTATTTTAAAAGTTTTTTGAATATTTCCATTAATATAAATTGAATATTACTTTAAACTTGAGAAACAATGGAACAAATGCATATAATGGAGCAAATTATTTCTTGTTTGCTACTCAGAAAGGTTATTAATTTAGCCATTTTAATATATACTTCTTATACTTGTAAAAGTTTATCAAATTTCAAAAAAATGACAAAAGAAAGAATTACTGAAAAAAGAAAAAGAGGTATACAAAAGGGAAAATTTATTTTCATACTCTTAACTTTTTTCATCAGATAGAAGTGGTTTATTAAGCAAATCCATGTCTGTATAATTTCTTTAACAAATAAAAGGTTTCCATACAATATACAAATAAAATGATATAATTACAAACAGTTTGAAAAAATGTCAAACTTCTCATACAATGGAATGCCCGGGTTTCTTCATAATCCTACAGTGCCCAACCTTTACCATGCTACTTTTGATTAATGCAACTAAAATGCTGTGTCCCAATGAATCTTATGATGAATGAAATCTGGTCTAGAAGATGTAGGAGGGTCTGAGAAGTCATTTATGAGTAAATGCAGTGGGACAAAAGAATGCTCCAAGGACAGAGAACAAGATGTGCTATTTCTATAAGACAAAACACTACCCAGAACTTCATAATAGTTCACATTTTTCTCCATTTCCTCTTTTTTAAGTTATTAACAAAATAAATGTTTTGACAGATGTTAGAATAATTAATTTGAATGTTATGATTTAAACAATATGAAATAATTCAACAATCAACAATCTGATTTATTTTTTTAATGTTTACTTTTTGACAGACAGAGAGAGAGAGAGAGACAGAGAGACAGAGAGACAGAGAGGCAGAAAGAGAGTGTGGGTGAGAGTGGGGGAGGGGCAAAGAGAGAGGGAGACACAGATTCAGAAGCAGGCTCCAGACTCTGAGCTGTCAGCACAGAGCCAGATGCAGGGCTCCAACTCATGAACTGTAAGATCATACCTGAACTGAGGTTGGACGTTCAACCAGCCGAGTCACCAACAGTCTGATTTGCTAGTATGTGATATGTCAGAGATCTTCAATACCCTTATCAGAAAACTCACTTTAACTTCTTACAGTGGTGTCTTAGAATGAAGATTATGATTCAGTTTCCCTGGGTTGGGCCAGAGAGTCTACATCTCTATCCAACTCTTAAGAGGTGGCAAAGCTTTGTGCCCATGGTCCATGCTTTGAGTTGCAAAGTATTAGATCCCTACGTAAAGTTATTTCCTTATGATTCTCCCCTCCCTCTTGGATTAATATATTTTTTTATCTCTAATGGATGTTTCCTACCAACACAGAAGCATGCTGTTATTCTCTTATCTAAATCAGAATTTCATACCTCAACTCTATTTAAACCATTCTTACCAAAATCAGCAGTGGTGTGCTTGCCTTCTATTGAGTCTTCAATTCTCTCTCATCCTACTTGATCTCTCATATGCACTAAATTGGATACCATTTCTCCTGTGAAGGCTTTTGTCACTTGGCTTCAAGCAGTCTCCTGATTTTTCTTTCTTCTTCATTGGCTCCTCCTCAGATTTCCTCGATTATTCATTTTCAGCTCCTCAACTAGAAAATAATGGAAAGCTCCAGAGTCCAACCCTTAACACTCTTCTTTATCCATACATACCTACTCATCCAGCTCTGCTGATTTAAACATCATCTATTTCACAAATGCATATCTCCTGGCTAGACTTCTCAAAACTCATAACATGAATATCCTATAGCCTCCTTAACATTTCCACTTCTAACAGACAACCTGGAAGGAAGGTTTAAAAACATACGCAGTGACCCCCAATCCCTACTTCTCCCTTCCTGCACTGAACAGCTTCTTCCTCTCCCACTTCTTTCATTTGCTCATCCTAAAACATCTAGAAATCAGCTTAAAATCCCTTAACTTTTCCCCACCTGGTTTCCTTTAATAAATCAACACATTTGCACATGCTTTCCTACACACAAGCAATCCCAATGCTCTTTAATATCAGGCACCCTCAGGCCTCAGGTCTCTAGCCTGCAAAGTTCTTTCACACAACTGTGCATGACTTAAGTTTTCTGCTTAAAATGTCATGGACTAAGTTAGATCTTTCCTTTTTTCTAAATATAAAATTGCAACATATCCTCTTTTCACATACCCAGACTCCATATATTCTATTTCTCTTTTATTTTCCTTTGTAGCTCTTATCACCATATGACATGTTAGAGGTGATTTTACTTCTTCTTCTTCTTCTTCTTCTTTTTTTAATTTACTGTCTCTTTCTATCTAGAATGTAACCTCTATGAGAACGAGACTTTTTACTTCTTTTGTTCACATCTTTATCCCCTAGACTGGCACATAGTAAAGAGTCAATAACTAATTGCTAAATAAATAAATGAAGACAGTAAGGAAAGATAACTGGTAAGTGCTTAAAGTGTATATGAAAGTATGTAATCATAATATTGATTTGTACAATATACTCATTTCCTGTAATACAAATATTTAATTTTTAAATAGAAGGAAAATTAGTATAAAGTCATTGGCAATACTAAAATGGACTAACAGTTTTTAAACAACTATAGCAGAATGTTATTCAGTATGGAAACTGAATACCACTGTAGCCTACAAGTATATAGCACTCAATATCATATTTGACAGATACCCCCACCTAGAAAATTATCCTCAAAGAATAACCACATCTATTCATTAGCATATGTATGCTAATGTGCTTATCAAAACAGGAAGTGAAGTAGGAATCAATAGGAAACAATATAAACATTCCTTAAAAGAGAAGTGAGAAAATAACTCATATTTTATGAAGATTATGAATACCATGCCATTCATTAAAAGAAAGAGTAAAACCTACTTGGGCTGACAGAAAAAAATCCATAAAGTGGCTACACAGAGAAGAAAAACTAAAATAAATACAAAAGCATAGTATGATTCAATCTCCATTAAAATGAATTATCTGTGCAGTACATGTGTGCATGTGTACATAAATCTGTGAAAATGTTAGCCATATTTATTTCTATAAAGAATTTAGAGATGTGACAGACCTGGGTCATGAAAATTGTTAAATTTTTATTCTTCACAATTATGTATTAAATGAATCTTTTACAGTGAAATTTCATTCATGTATTAATTTTACATTTCTTTTTTACAAGAACAAAAACTGTCAGCCTAGGTTCAACATGTCAGAAATATTTAAATTTTAATAAAATTAAAGAATAATTAATGCATCCATAAAAACCAATATATATCTAAGACTCAGAAAGAGAACTCTCTTTCAGTGCCTAGATGCTACTTATTTTTCATGTGAATACTTAAAAACTTTAAGAAGACTATAGGAAAACATGTAAAAAGCTATCACTATAAATTTTACAATTGGCTACAAAATCTACCAAAGTTTTATTCTTATTCTTTCACAATACCCTACTACATATATGTACATAGCTTTGTCTTTTAGTTTATTTTCTATTCCCATCCTTTTTTCTTGTCTTCATTAGTATAGATAGGAACACTCTTTCTTTAAAAGCAATCTCTTTCTCAGTAGCAATCACAAGTAAGTAATCCTAACAGCAAATAAGGGAGTGGTGTTAATGAATTCAAAATACAACTTTTATGACTTCCCAAAGAATATAACCCTATAACACCCTAACATCTGGGAAGAAAACTTACCCCCAAATAGTGTGAGAATACTTTGAAGAGTTATGACTTTCCTAGTTTTTTTTTAATTTATTTTTTAAAACGTTTTTAATGTTTACTTATTTTTGGGAGAGACAGACAGAGAGAGAGAGAGAGAGAGAGAGAGAGAGAGCAAACTCATGAGCGAGGTGGAGGGGGGGTGCCTAGCAAGAGGGAGACATGGAATCCAAAGACAGAGTCCAGGCTCTGAGCTGTCAGCACCGAGCCTGACACAGGGCTCAGGCCAATGAACCATGAAAGCATGACCTGAGCCAAAGTCGGACACTTAACACACTGAGCCACCCAGGCGCTTCCAGGTGACTTCGTACTGAAGAATACTTGTCATAGAGGTTAAATTTGAAATACCATTCAGAGTCTGTGAATATTTTTGAATGCTAATGTGTACTATTGACAATTTAATATTTAAAGGTAATTATTTTTAACTATTCTTAATAATGTATGGTCTTTTGAAACAAACTACCTCCCTCAAGAGACTGTATACATTAAAAACAAATACATAGTATTCAAAATTGCACTATGTTTAAAATATTAATCTACTACAGAGTACAAGTAAATTTCAAGATCATCTTTAGGGGCACCTGGGTGGCTTAGTCAGCTGAGCATCTGGCTTTGGCTCAGGTCATGATCTCACAGTTTGTGGGTTCAAGCCCCGCATCGGGCTCTGTGCTGACAGCTAGCTTAGAGCCTGGACCCTGCTTTGAATTCTGTGTCTCCCTCTATCCCCTTCTCACACAGTCTCTTTTTCTCTCTCAAAAATAAATAAAACATTAGAAAAAAATTTTTAAGAACGTCTTTAATTATAAACTGTAAGAATAAAAAGATTTGTGACAAAAATAGAAAGAAGCTCTATGAGTAACATTCACCCATCATACAACTTTATATGACTCTTAAGACTCAATATGGCAGTGAGTATATTAGAAAATACGTATTATAGTCAGTATAATGACTTCCCAAAGAGATCAGTATCGCCATTCACAGAATTAAAGGGACTTTGCAGATATAATAAATGTTAAGGAACTTGAAATGGAAAGAATATCTTGGATCTTCTACATGGATCTAGTCTAACCAAATGAGTCCTCAAAAGCATAGAACCTTTCCTGGCTGCTGTCAGAGGGAAAAATGACTACAGAAGAAAGAACAGAAACATGTGGCATTTCTGCATTTCTTTTAAAGGAAAAGGCAGCCACCAGCCAGTTAATATGACCAACAGATTTTCCCATGGAGCCTCCAGTAAGGAATGTAGCCCTACAAACGTCTTGATTTTAGCTCAGTGAGTCTTGTGTTGGACTTCTGACCTACAGAAATTTGAAATATGAAATATATGTTAGTCACCAAGATCGTGGTAAATTGTTACAGCAACAATAGAAAACTAACACATCATAATATAATAATAATGTATGTCCACTCTTAAGTATTTACATAGTATAATAGTACTGTGTATTATGTCAGTATCAAAAATGAAAATGATGAGAGAAAGAGGAAGAAAAGGATAAAAACTAATATCGCATTTACTGAATGGTTACTATGCACCAGAGATTTTTCTGAGTGTTTCCCATAAGTGATCCTAATAGCAATACATGGAGGTCATTTTCTTATGAAATATTGTCTCTCTGAAGCATAAAGTTACTGTATAACTTGCCAAAGATCACATATCCAGAGAGTAGTACAATAGGAATTCAAAATCAGGCACCAAACTGTGATAGTTAGAAGTATGTCTTAAAAGTAAAATTTTGGCGGACAAAAGGTAAAATGGGATCCCATGCAAAGCTTGTGAAATCCTTTAAAGAATTCTATTTCTTGGTTATTTAAAAATTTCTCTCTAATGAAATGAAATTAAAGTAGGATCTGGCTCAAAGATAAGATACCCCAACTACTGTGTTTGGTAGTGGAGGGAGAGAGGTGAACTGAAGAGATGTGGCCACTATACTTCCCTGTTAGAGTAGAATCTCTAGCAAGGGAAAGGTACAATGCAGAATTAAACTGACATATACTTTTAACAAGGCTAATAGTTGGGGTTTAAAAAATTTATTTTTAAATTTTGAGATAGTAGAAATTATTAAGGAAGTTATATTTTTTCTGGATTTGATGATGGGTAAGCATTTGCAATGGATGGATGCTAATAACAATAAAGATGAAAAAATGGAATCAAGAGTGGAGGTACTAAAGTTTATATGCATTAAATTTAAGATGTAGATACCTATGATCTACATAAGTAATTTGTGAAGTATTTTAATGAATATATATATATTCAGAATAGATATAACCATCTGAATTAAAGGTCACTATTTGAAAATTATTCCCTAAATCCACTAAAGAGAAAAGGAGAGGAGAGTGGAAGGGTGGTGTAGAAGCCTGAATAACCCACTTTTTGGAGGGTAGAAGAGTGGAAGACTACAGCAATTTGGAATGTGGCTGGAAAACCTCAGAATAATGGGAGGAAGCCAGGCAAGACAAAAGTAATTTCTTTAGAGAGTAATTAATTAAGTAAAGGGCTGCTGAAATATGTGACTTTAAGGCAGTACATACAGCCAAATAATAGTGCCTGGATTCCACGGAAGGACAGTCTGGAGGGGGTGATGGAAGCAACACCAAGAGTTGGTGATGACTATACTTGGTGATGTCTACAATATACAAGAGTGATACAGGAAGTGGAGACAAGATATATAAAAGAAGTTTAAGGGAATAAAATTAAAAGAAGGAATGAAATGGAGCAGTTGTCATAGAAGAATATGAGATGAAAGTTTTGATTTTATTGTGTTTTCTTTTGAAAATAAAGTTCTAGTCTACTGATAGAAATCCTATAGAAATGGGAAGCTTATAGTACAAATGAGAAAGTATCCCCCCCACCAAAGAAAGAAACTCTTGAGACTGTTAAGAGGCAGAAACGTTTGTGTACGAGTTGGCAGTTGACAGGAGAAGAAGCTTCCCTTCCTTTTAGAAGTTGAGATGAAGAAATCAATAACAGATGCAGGAGGAGTAAATGTGTTGATGGGAAAAGGAATGATTTCTTAGTCAATTCCTAAAAGGATTGGCAATCAGGAGAAAATTTGAAAGGTGAACAGATTGCTGTAGAAATGTGCAAAGTGGATCAGAATGGACCGAAGGAATGGAGTTTAGTGGGGCTGTCAACTGGGACCAGCCATGAGAGAAGATAGGTGTCAAACTGCTGTGAGGGAGGTCCTAGGACTGACTTCCTTCTTGAGATTATGGCGAATGCAGAGTTAAGCTGCTGGACATGCCACTTTCAGAAACGTGTTCTGTAGTGTTTGAAATATCCTCTTCCAAGTGGCAACTACCTTAGGAGCTTTATACTAAAAAGATACTCAGTTATTCTAGACTTCTAAGTGAGCATAAATTAGTGTAAATATGCATTATTTTCACTATCGGCTGAGATGGTCGAAATGAATGAGAATACTGTGCTAGTGACTTAGAGAAGGAAGTGCTGTTTATGAGAAGAAATGTCTCGGTGGGCTCTTTTTGGAATCCTAAAATTACCTGTAAGAAGGAAAAATAGAACTATTTTCCATTCTTTTAAAGTCTAATCCAGGAAGATAATTAGTGGCAACTAATTCACAAGTTGTGAATCCATGACTTACCATACTAATGTGATAATGGTGGAATCAAGCTTCTTATGATATTAGCAAGCACTCAAGATTTGGGCTCAGGATTGTCTGGAAATTAGTAGCATTTATACCTTTTGCCAGTACTTCCATATACTCTATCTCTTAAACTTTATTTGTTATAATTATAACTGGTACTAGAAAATGCTAAATAGGATTTTAATTAACAACACAGTTATTTTATTAGAGCACATCATACTATTTTACCATTCTGAGAATTGTCAGAACATTAATATCAAACCCCACCTGAACTCCTATTTCCCCCTAGCAAATGTAAAAACATCTTGCTATCGCCAGGTGCATAGTTCCAGTCTGGTGTCAATTGATTCATCAATTGTAAGGTCATACCTTACTCTTTTCATTATTCTCTAGAGGTGACAGACAGGTTAGAAATCAATGAACTGAATTATTTCTTTTTCAAAAGGAACTTTTCTTCTTCTTCTTCACAACCAAACACAGTTGTGTCCATGGTTTTAGAATCTGTCTTCTTGGTTGTACTCTCAGATTCATGTAACCACAGGAGACTGTTTTCTAAATTATTTTTACATGAAAAGGATCGTTAATATATAGAACAATTAGTTTATTGTATGTTTAATTAAAGAAGAAATTTAAAATGTGTCTAAAGTCTCTCCCATATTTTCAAGTATTTCCATTTAAGATGATGAGACAAGTAAGAAAAGAAACAACCTAGACCTGTTGAAATTATCCAGATCCAGTTTATTGTATTGGCTTTGCAAGTTTTTTTCTCTTTTTAACAAATAAGATACTTGGTTGGAAGTGAAACTGGTTTAATTTTCTTCAAGTGTCTTGATTTCCATTAACTGACTCACTTAACATTGTGGCACCTGGAACAATCAAGGAAATGGAAAAAAAAATGGAAAAGTTCTGATTACAAAAGAAGGTGACATACAGCAAAACAATTAAATATTTGGAAACTGGAATGTTCTTCTCTTAAGATGTAAAACAATAATTTCGATGGTGGAAATAAAGCCTTTAATGATATATTACCTATCTTTCCTAAGTCTAAGTTACTCGTTGTCCAATATAATTCAAAATGAAAATGAGAGCCCCCTTTACGTTTTATAGCAAAATATTCTACACTGCCCCACTCTCATTCTTTTCAGGCTGATACTAGGGAATTTTAATGTTCTGGATTTTATTTTATTATTTTTTTCATAAGAGAATATTTTAAAATTTGTCTGAAGCAAACCTATTTCTGTCTGTAAAGGTGTATTGGAGCTGAGTGCAGTCGACTGAATGTGTCTCCTCAAAATCCATATGTTGAAGCCCTATCCCCACCCTGTGTAATGATTTTGGAAATGGGGTATTAGTAGATCAAGTTTAGATTAGGTCATGAGGGTGGGACCCTCAGGATGGGATTAATGCCCTTATAAGAAAAGACACCAGAGAGCATACTTTTTCTCTCTCTGTCACATGAAGACACAGCAAGAAGACAGCCAACTGTAAGCAAGGAAGAGAACCCTCACCACAACCAGATCATGCTAACACCCTGAATGTGGACTCTGGCTTCTAGAACTGTGAGAAAATAAATTTCTGGTTTTCAAGCTACCCTCTTGATGGAATTTTGCCATGGCAGTCAAGTTAAGGGACTGAACATGCTTTCTTATTTTTCTTTGGGGGTGTTCAGATTGAAGTGTGGTAAAAATCTCATAAAAGTTGTCTGTGATACACCAATAGAGGCTGAACTCAAGACCCCCAAACTCCAATTATCAAAAATATTCCTTCTCAGTCATTTCATAAAAGCAACAGTGCCACTGGACCAGAAGACCCTTTGTAAAATAAACCATGGGCACCTCAAGAATAACTGCCATGAAGAAAAGTCTAGTGACTGGAGGATTTTCTTGCAATACAGAACCTGGACTCAGTAATGTCTGTTACTTAATTTTTTACAGTTCCACCAGAGTGTGAGTATAGGAGCATCTTTGACATACCAACTAAAGAAACTAGACTTTTCTGGTACTCTTAAATTTATGAACTGCATTTCATATCATTCACACATTCATATCACTCAGATTAGGTCAATATATTTTTATTAATGAAATTGTATCCATTGCACTTATAATAAGCCCACTGAATATGGCAAATGGGAAATGATAGATATGTAGCCATTCTGTGGATATTAAATCAGACATTTAAAAAAATAATAATCAAAAACCAAGCTTTTTACATGAGAAAACAAGCTGATGATTACTAGAGGGGAGGTGGGTGACGGGGTGAGTGACACAAGTGAAAAGGATTACAAATACACTTAATATATACAGAGTTATTGAATCACTGTATTGTACACCTCAAACTAACATAACACTGTATGCTAACTATACTGGAATAAAAATAAAAACAATAAAGTGATTAAGCAATTAACCTGCTACATTCATGCTTATATTTTAGTGAGTTAGTGTAATATTTGTATTTTATGTAATAGTGGCTTAAGTGAATAAATCGAGATTATTTAAAATTAGTTTAGGGGTGCCTGGGTCTGGGTGGCTCAATTGGTTAAGCATCCAGCCTCAGCTCAGGTCATAAACACATGGTTCGTGGCTTTGAGCCCCATGTCGGGCTCTGTGCTGACAGCTCGGCGCCTGGAGTCTGCTTCAGATTCTGTGTCTCCCTCTCTCTCTGACCCTCCCATGTTCGTACTGTCTCTCTCTGTCTCTCAAAATAAATAAATAAACAAACAAACAAACAAACAAATAAATAAATAAATAAAATTGGTTTAGAAGAGAATCAAGTAACAAAAACTGCATGGTTAAATTTATTCATTACAAAAAAAGAGTATAAATACATTATTCACCAAACCTGAGATCAATATATGTAAAGTCAAATTTTCCAGAGGTGCTGGGTATCCAATATTTAATAATAATTTATATTTATTAGGACATTCTATTTCCAGAGAGTTCTCTGCAGGGTGTCACATGTGCTCAAAAATATACACATATATTCACAATTGTTATCTATACATTCATCCATACATATATGTCTATCCCCGTAACTCTTTATAATTGTTATCTATACATTCATCCATACATATATGTCTATCCCTATAACTCTTTATAATTGTATATAAAAATAAAAAACTACTGAGTAATACAATGCAATAATTATGACTATTTCCATGGAAAAATGCAAAGAAGTTAACATACCTGCAGAAGTTCACAGAAATAGGAGTCCTGCCCTGCTTATTTTAGCAGATTTCCTCTTAACTAACTGACTTGTATGAAGTCACTTAACAGGCTTTGTGATGCATTGCCCACACATATAAAATAAGCTATATGATCTCTGGCATCACTACTTTATTTAAAATTACACATTTTTAAGGTGGAGTTGAAAACAACTTGAAAATAAATGCCTCAAAAATTTCCACTGTTCATAGAGTGAATCACATATTTGTGTCACATGATACGTTTTCTATCTTCAACTTATTTTTTAAATATGTCTTTGAGTTCCCCTTTGTAGTAATAATGCTCTCAAAATCTTACACAAAGAAATGATAAAACATTATTATGCATGTTAACAAGAAAAGTCAAATCGTTAATGTAATATCTCATTGGCCATTTATAAATAACCACACAATAGCATATCCAGTGCATATTCTCAGAAGACAAATACATCATAGTCTTCAATAACTAAAAAGGGCTTAACGGGCTTAAGTTATAATTTTTCATCTTCATCTACTGTGTATTCAGTCACACAACTCAATAAAGTTGACAAATCTAATTTTCTAAAAAGTTAGAGTTTGTTTTTTTGGTGCAACAGTGATAGGAAAATTTGCCGGTGGGCGTCTGTCTCAAATTAGCATCATACGGAAAAGTCAGCAAATACAATGAAAGACATTCTGGCCAAATGATTCTTTTTTATATCCATAATAGTATTTTTAGTCAGGGTTAAATATTTAAGATATTTTATCAATTTGGCAGCCTGTATATTAAAATTTACACCTCGATCTCAGTCAAGCTTTGAAATAATTAGAGGTAAGCAGGATTATATGAGGTAGGTGATTAAATAATGGCATTAGGCAAGTGTTGGTTACTTTTAAAAGGTATAATGAATATCAGGGGCAGAAACTTCGTTTTAAATCTGAAATCATTAAAACATTGCCTAAGGCCATGTGTCTAGTTCCACAGTTTGAAACAAAAGCTGGCACTCGTTAAATTGTCACCACAAAAAAGCTATAAAAATAATTTTTTAAAATACGGTAGTGGTGGAAAAGATAATACAGGAACCTAGAGTGTCAAAACTTTGTTATAGGATCAACTGTCCCCTCAGGATTTTATAACAAAGGAGCTTCCATTTGGTATTACTATGGATTCATATACTATTGAATATTAGTACAACCATATTACAATCTGAGAGGTAGTTATAGGTATATGTTATATTAGTTAGCTGGTCAAATAACAAACATATCCATTCAAAAAACAATATTAGCATTCAAAGATTTTGAAATAAGTTTTTAAAGAAGACTGAAGACATCTCTGTGATAATTTACATCTAGGATTCAATAGAAAGACTAAGAATAAGGTAGCATTTAAGAAAGGAGATATGATTTATAGTTTAAACATTTTGATAACACAGTGCTTGGGAAAAAGTATTTTTACTTTTCTACTCATCAAATCCAGGGGAAAGATAGCAATATTTATTAAAAGAGGAAATACAAGATATGCTCTACAGAACAGTAAATAGGTGTATCACAGGTAAACAGAAAAGATGAGGCTTAATCTACACAGAACCATAATTCTATGTAGATTTATTGAGTGTATACTACATCTATCCTTGGTGAAAAAGATGCAGTTGTAAATAAAACTGATAATGATATAGAAAAAGTATGAAATATTTTAGGAAAAGGTAAGCATTATGAAGAAAACTAGTAAGAGAAGTATTAGTTTTCCATTGCCTGATCATGAAATCTCTCAGATAAGACAGTGGAAGAATATGAAGGAGATAAGAAGTGGAATCATGATGATACCTAGGAAGAAAGTCCTAGGGGAAAGGAGATGCAAAGATTCTTGTTTTTTCTTTCGAGATTGACAGTCACCTAATTTATGAATAATTATATTTGTATAAATATACATTTTTTAAAGAAATGATTCATATGTATACTTTTTATTATGGACATCCTTAAAAGTGAGCCATTTTACCTGGGAATTTGGTAATATTATTTAGCAGCATCTAAGATTATATCACAATATTCAGCATATTGAATCATTGTTTTTCACCTAAAACTGTGTTATATGCCAATTGTATCCCAATGAATAAAAAATAAATAAATAACTGAATAAAACCTATCCTTAAATTAATAGGTCATAACATAAATGAGTCATATGTAAATACATTAATTTGATTTTTATGAAATTGTGCAAATTATAGTTATTTTTCAAGATTATTTAAGATAGTGTTTTGTGTACCAGGCAATTCACATGTATTCTATACACTCTTCCATAATAGCATTTGACACATACGTGTTCAATTGTATGATGATTTCCTTGAGTTCTTGTAATTTTACTCATATATATATATATGTGTGTGTGTATATATGTATATATACACACATATATATTTGTATATATTTGAGTATTATGTATTTGAGTAATATATATACAACATATGTTGCATCCTTCTATTCTAAGCTTTGAGTAAAGCTAACACAAAGCAGGTAGTGAATAAATATTTGTCAAGTAAACAGATGCATAAATAGATGAATACATGAATGCACGAATAAAGGAATAGATTAACTATTGTTTTGAACTGGCATGCAAAGTGCCACAGAAAAAATATTGCAGATGTATATTTTGCATATATTCTGGAAAGCTGAACCATGACTGTATATCCAGAATAATAAGTTATGTAATAATTTACCTAATAGCACTACATTTTATAGAAACAAATATGTTAGAATACTGTCATTTTGATAGCTGTACTAAATAGGGAAATATATCTAAGTTTTCAAAACAGTGCACTAAATGAAAACATGGAAATTGTCACAACTGATTTCATATATTCTATTTCCACTTGATGTCAGCAAAAATGGTGAAGAAAGAATCCCACCAAATTCTCTTCTCCATAAAAGCAACAAGAAAACTAGCAGGAATTGTGATAATCAACTTTTTCAGAGCTCTGGAAATTAACCAAAGGCTTGCAACAATCCAGGAGTGTTTATGCAAGAGAAAGAACTGATGAATCTTGGTAAGAATGGTAAGCTTTACTGTTTTGTAACTTGTCCTAGTCCCATTTTCCATTCTACAGCTGCTAGTGAGCCTTGAAAAGTAACAACCCACCTTCATGGTGAAATAGCATCTTAAGAACTTTGGAGTGAGATATGTAGGGCTGAAGCTCCTTCAAAGCTCCTTCCAAGAGAACTGTCCTTATTTTACTGATCTGGTGGTTTCCTGGAAAACCCTGATTACAAGGCTCTTTGTACTGAACTGACTTAGAGCCCCCTCTGCGTGAAAAACCTTTTCTCCAGGGGCATTTTTTGAAAACAATTACAGACAACTGTGAAACTTCACAGTTTAAGACAGTTAATAAGAGTTGGAACAAACAACTGACTAACCAGAAACTTTTAAAGGAAAATGAGGGTAATGAAGTGTTCACAGGGGCTTCATGAAGTTCTACATATTCCTCAGAATCTAGAAGGACACAGAAAGCTTTTTCCTGCCCAGAATTATACATGAATTTAGGAAAATCTGAGAAGGCCCTAATCTCTACTTTTTAAGCTAATCTTTAGGGTACACCTGAGTAAGAAGTCAAATCTAAGGCAGGGTTGTCAAAGTCCGGCTGAGTATTGAAGACATGACCTATTATGAGGAGAACAAAGGCAAAAGGAGTGTTGATAAAATTAAGTTTCCATACAAGTTGAAACCTGTCGGTAAATACCTGAGGCAGGCAGAGTATGATTTTCCTCAAGGAGTTCACACCTGCCTTGATGTTAATGTTTTGCCTGAGGCAAAAGCAACCTTTGCTTGACAATATCCAGACCTTCAGGATCCTGTAAATCTTCTTTAATCCTCCTCATAATCACCAGGCGGCTCTTTCTGCCCTAGGGTCCTGTCCTTGTGCTTTAAGACATCTTTTCACCCAAAAATAGTGCAATAATTCTTTCTTGACCATTCACTCCCAGGCCAGGTGATGTGATGACATCACCTACATTCATACAGAATTTGTCCACAAAGTTTGGGGAATTATTGATTCCAGGCAGTTAAAAAACCCTCTGTTCAATCGTAGCTAACCACTAAATTAACTAAACAGAGACTTCAGTTAACGCATTATGACAAAGAATACAGACCTGACAGCATTATGGAAAAGTCACTAGACAAAACAAAGAAACAAAAAAACAAACCGATAATAAACAGAAATAACAAAAATCCCTGGAGAAATGATGTCTATGTTTATATTATTTAAAATGTTTATTTTTAACCCAAAATTATAAGACATGTAAAACTAACAAGAAAGTATGACCCATATACACAAAAACTTATTCCACAGAAACTTTCCCTGAGGAGATGCAGATGTTGAACTTAATAAACAGTCTTTAAATCAATTATTATAAATATGTTCAAAGAACTAAAAAAACAATGCCTACTGAGCAAAGGGGGAAAAAGATAGCTCCACATTTGGTTATATAAAGAGTTTGGAAGCTTGATTACCTTCTCCTACAAATAGACTGTGAAAGCTTGTGTGGAGGTACTAACAGAGCTACAGTCACTAATATACCCTTGACCAAAGACTGACCTTCCTCTCTAGGGGGAAGTTGTCCTCTTTGGCCCAAGATACAACTTCATGAGGAATATACAAGGAGCAGAGAGGGAAAAGGGGAAGGGGACACCAGCCTAGTCAGCCAAATCAGCTGAGTCAATTTTGGAGATCAATGGAGTGACAGATGTGATAGACTGCCCTCACATCTAAGCCTCATGCTTTAACAAGTCCCAGAATTCCAACCCCACCTATATAAATAGGGGAAAGATTATTTTTCATTCTTGTTTACTTTTTTTTCAGTTCTATTAAATGCCTTTACTCCTGTTTAATTTCACAAAGTTTGTGTTTCCTGATGAGTATCCCATATTCTGAACTTCTTTTTTTTTTACACCATATCTTTCCCATTAATATCATATTGCTTTACTTTAAACTTCCCATAATTAACTGAAATATTAATCATATGACTTCTACGTTAATGTCTAACACACCAGAGTTGAACATTCCTCTGCATGTGTCTCTAATGTCATCCTTCCCTTGCTCTGTGGTGCCAGAATAGAACTCTTGAAACTCATATTTTCCCAAGACATCCATTATACATTTCTACTTCCTTTGCTCACATTTCTCCATCTGCTTGTCATGTGTTCCATTATGTCATACTTTCACACTTTCAAGACTCACTATAAGGTCTTTCCTCGTCTTCACAGATAGATATAAATGACATGGTATTCCTTAAATCCCACATTATATGGTGGCATATATTTTCAGGCTACTATAATATGTTTCATTAACTTATCTCCCTGATTTTACATTCTAGAGGCTTAGAGAATGGCATTGGGTCATGTAAATAGTTGGCTTCTTAGCATCTGACATTAATAGTAATTATATTATAGTAAATTATAGTAATTAGGTATTTGCTTATGAATAAATGAAATAATTAAATTAGTAAGGAATTGGATACCTTATTTTACTCTGAGGCATGTATTAATAATCTACCTAACCATTTATTTGTTGGTTATATTCTTATAGATATAAACAGCTGTAAAATGTGTCCTCTAATAGAATGGAAGGTGCTGAAAGTAAATAAGAGGAAAGATCATAGGCTTACATCTGAAGTGTTAATGACTTAAATAAGCATGAAAAATCAAGGAGAATTTATTGTTATTATAACAACTAAGAACCATACATTACATAAAAAAAATCTCAGCACATGAATTCTAAGATTAGAAGGAAAAAAATAATGGGAGAAGAATTTATGGCATAGTTGGGAAACTACTCTTGAGACAATACTTTTGTCTAGCTAATATTAGGCAAACTATCATTTCTTGTGATCTTTTCATATTGAATCTAAACTTTTAGATGTCAATGGATACATTTTCAAACTAGTTTGGAAGTAGCAAACAAAAGTGGCTTTGTTCTGTATAATAATATAGTCACAGATACTTGATTGACCACCTCCAGTTTTGCCACAAACAGTGAAGAAATCTCTATCTTCTGCATCCAGAGTATAATTCTGGGGTGCTCTGAAAAGACCAGTAGTACTGTAACAGAGAGTTTTTATGTTTCAGTGTATCCTCAAAATGCCCTTTCTTCAGGTGTCATCCGCTTTTTGATTTTTCTACCGAAATAAAAATACTTTTTGTAGATCCTGATATCTCACATGTGTACATATTGACATTTCAAGTTCAAGATACATCAACGCATCTACCTTGAAAGCCACAGAAGGTATTGAAATAGGAAATATTTAAGTTTGACAGTCATAGTCCTCTGAACCTGTGAATATCACTTTGGGCCTGGGCAATGAGTGTACAATGTTAGACAAATATTTACATGAACTCTGTTGGATCCGTTTTATTATTTATGCTTTGTTATTTGCTTTTTTACCTGTAGCCCAAAGAACATCATGCATTTTTAAAATCCTGTTTACAGCATTATAGACACTAGATAGGATATACTTTTTCCACAAGTGTTGTGATCATCTGACCTCTTCTATTAAATTGTTGGCTTACTTTTTCCTAAAAAAGTTATTTCAAACAACTGGAGTAACTTTTGATGTTCTGATGTACTTTTCTCCCTGAGGAAAAGCAATATCCAGAAGTATAAGGGAGTTTTGAAACTTGTGGACCAAGAAAGCTCTGCAGGTTATGTGGACAGAGAAATTAAGTGACTTCCCTCTTCTTTACTCCCCAGTATACATGCCCTGTATGGTCACAGAGGGACCTATTAGTAGAGAGACACAGTTGCTTCTTGGAGTTCCTACTGGTGTCCATTAGTTGGATGCTGAAAGGCTATGAAGTTATTTATTTGTTTTACCCAAACTCTGTTTCTGTCATGTCTACTGTTACCCTTTCTTAGAGCAACTCCATGATATATTTTAGCAGTTAGCCATTTGTGACATTGTTTTCTACAGGGGTCTCCAGATAGTTTACCATACTTAAAGACACCCTTCACATGTAGTAGCATTTGTTCATGTATGTGTGGAGTGTACCCCCAAACACAGTTTCCAGTCATATTCCCTTGTACCCCCGCATCAGAGTCATGGGTTTCAGTGTTGGGAAATACAGTTATGTATAATACTGACCAAGTCAACTAAATCAGATCTAAAAGACATAGATCCTATAGAATATAGTTTCTTGCAATTTTGAAAGATATTTAAGGAATTATTATTTAGTAATGCTAACTAGCATTACTAAATTTAGTAATGCTGATTAATTTTCAATTATCCTTAATTTTTTTTTTAATTTAAAAGAAGGAAGGATGGGGGAAGAGTCAGTGAAGAGAAAGAATCTTAAGGAGGCTCCACACTCAGTGCAGAGCTTGATGCAAGACTTGATCCTATGACCCTGGGATCATGACCTGAGTCAAAATTAAGAGTGGGATGATCAATCAACTGAGCCACGCAGGTGCCCCCATCCTAAATTTTTATTATAACAGATCCTAAGTCAGAAATAACAAGGTACAATATTGAAACCATATAAATAAGGACAAAGCTGAAATTACATCAATATAAATAATGCAGAATTTACCATAAATAATCCTTGCTTCTCATTATATATGGATCAAACATTTAATATCTTTTACTCTGCCATTTTATGCAATAAAAATATGTGTATTAAGGACTAGTTCTGTGATAATCACTGATCCAGACACTTGGGACACCTTAATTAATAAACCATGAAGTTATGAAGATTAAATTCTAAGTGAGAAGAGATAGACAAATAAAATACATAAATTACATAAATTACATAGTAGTTAGACAATGATAAATGTTTTGGGACAAAATGGAGCCAGGTAAGAGTCATGACACTGCTTGGTGGGGTATAGAAAAAGGAAAATACGGGTCAATCAATAGTCAGTAGATATCTCAAAGGGAAATATTTGGCCAGTGCCAACTCCCTAAATTAGGAACAAGCCTTGTGATTTTGTGAAAGAATAAGAGAGTCACTATTGCTAGATTAGAAGGAGAGTAGTGGGCCAGATGACATGGATCCTTGAAGACCATTGCCAGAACTTGTCTTTTACTTTGTGTAAAGGGGAGAAATTGCTGGATTTTTAACAAAGAAATTATATCCTTTGACCTCATTTCTAAATGGAATACCAGAGTTCTTGTGTTGAAAATAGGAGACAAAGGGATACCAATTGGCTCGCTATTGTGTTAATGTAGGTACTAGATAAAGTCAGCATGAACAGTAATGGTAGAAGTAAAAGTGAGAAAAAGTAGCAAAACTTTGGATATATTAGCAGTTATGGCCAATTTGTTACATGAATTATATTTTAAAATGTATTATATCAAGAAATCTATCAATGACAAATAATTTTTTGTTTTGTTTTTGTCATGTAAGACTTTGCCAGAATTTTAAATTTAAACTATTCAGAGAAGATAATAGTACTCTACTGTCTCACATTTCCTCTGTTGGAAAGAATCTTTGCCAACTCTTTACTGTATTTCTCTCTTATTATTCAGACCTCTACTCCAATATTACATCCTCAGAGATGGCTTTCCTAACTAGTTTCTTTGGAGCATCACTTTCCATCACACTTATTCCCCCTCAGTCCACTATCTTTTTTTTCCCTTTATAATCTGTATTACGATTTAACATATTTATATTTCTATCTCATGATGATGAGGGTTTAACATTTTTTATTATTTTATTAATTACCAAATCCCCAAAGTTTCAAAAAGTACCTAGCATATAATAAATGATTAATAAATATCATAAACAAATATATTTCTAAACCAAACTATTTTTTATGGTCTTTTATTTTATTTATAGATCTTTATAATACATAGTAACCTACATTTATAACTGGTGCTAACACTATAATGATCAAATATAGTAAACTGCTATATTTGTGCTCTCTGAACATTGTCTGAGTTTTGATTTACAGCCATATTCAAAACCATATTCAAAGCCATTGCATTCTACAGTAGCTAGGCAAATAATTCAAGTAGAAAAAAGTAATCTGAGTATCTTCCTTAGAGAGTAGACTTAATAAATAATCATGAGATATTAGTTGTAGGCTTTGTTGTTCGGTTTTGTTGTTTTCTTTTCTGTGAGCACTATGGTTTGGCAAAGCTTTTTGTTGGGCTTTCTAAATATGTTACATAATATTTCTTGGTGTAATCCTTTTTCATATCACATAAATAATCGCATTAATCAGGTTAACCTTTTCAATGACAAATATTTATTGCAAAATACACTTTAAAAAATCTAAGAGACAATAAATATAAAAACAAAACATCATGCTAAAAATCCTTTGGTGGGACATACATGTCAGACAAATATTTAAAACAGTTTTCTTATTTTTATTGAAGTATAGTTTATGTAGTGTGAAATGTAAGACTTGACACTTATAATTTCCTTAGTTTTAGTGAATGGAAACCCTTGTGCAACCCATACCACTGTCCTATCACCATATTTTTGAATGTCATTTCTTGAATTTTTTAAGTGTTTTTCTATTTTTTTATGAAGTCAGAGTTTATTTCTATTTAAAATTCTTGTGAGTCTTTAAAATGTCTAAAGGACCAAAGATATCCAGGGTTAAGAGAATATTACAGTCAGGTGGTAACTGATGATTCACTCACCCATTCACTGCTAAGGCCTCAGAAGGATCCTGGGCAAATTCTATGTCTCAAAAAAATGTTTTTTTGCGTGTGTGAAAGGTGATGTCTGCTTTGCTTGACACAAACACATCAACTAGTGACAAAGAAAATGCAATATTAGAAACACTAACTGCCTTTGCAAGGGAGAAAGGCGTGTGGTCAGAGAACAAAGCCTTCTGAACTTTGCTGAGAAGTAGTATTACTACGGTGAAGAACCAATAGAAGTATAGGTGGAATCTTCACAAAAAACTCTCTTGCATTATCCTTGAAACCAGGTCCTCCAATTATTGGTTTTAAAACCTGGGATAATGATGAGTTTTAGTATTAAATGCAACTTTTTCCCCCCACAATACCTTCAATGATTAAAATCATTCCCTGGATTTTATATGAAAGTTAAAAACTCTCAGTAAAATGTTTCAGCTATCAAGTTTTTCTGGGTTTGTGGTAGTTTTTTGGTGCATATTGTTTAACACCTAGTGGCTGCTCATGTAGAAAGCTGAAAAAAAATAACAGCTTCTGATAAAAATATTATATATCACAATGTACTATATATCACAATGATAGAGAACTAGAATTCTGAAGAACTAAAGATTTTATTTTTGCATAGAAAATTCTTATAGTGGATGACTTAATTTGTATATGGTAGGTTTCTTAGAATGAAAGGGTTTATGTATCCATTTAGATAACTTAAAGGAAGGAAAAAGGCCAGCTAATAAGTGTGGTCCAAAGCCATAGAAAATGATACATTAATAAAGTTCTTTTTTTTAAGTTTATTTATTTATTTTGAGAGACAGGGAAAGAAAGAGTGTGGGGAGGGGAGAAGTGAGAGGGACAAAGAAAGAATCCCAAGCAGGCTCCGCACTTTTAGAGCAGAACTTGACATGGGGCTTGAACTCACACACTATGAGATCATGACTTGAGCTGAAATCAAGAGTCAGACACTGGCTCACCTGGGTGGCTCAGTTGGTTAAGCATCTGACTTCAGCATAGATCATGATCTCACAGCTTCAGAGTTTGAGTCCCTGCGTCTGCCTCTGGAGCCTGCTTTAAATTCTGTGTCTCCCTCTTTCTCTGCTCCTTCCCTGCTCATGCTCTGTCTCTCTCAAAAACATAATAAGCATTTAAAAAAAAAAAAAAGGTCAGACACTGAATGGACTGAGCCACCTAGAAATCTCTCTTTCTTTTTGATGAGAAGAGATGAACAGAAATGACTTTCTCTGCCCTGAAAACCTTGCTAAAGCTTATAAATAATGACATACTAAGCAATTATTGTAATTTACTTTTCATGAACCAATTTTTCCAATATTCATTTCTATTTTGATAGATATTCAACTCACCTGTTCAGTGTCCATGAGTTTCTATTCATTCTATTCCTATAAAATATATTTTTGGATTCTTTATGCACACTTTTGTGTAGAGGTCAGCTTAAACTATCATGAACTTTAGAGATTTGGGAATTGTAGAAAACTATATACTTGATTTAAATTGATGAACTTCTAGAAGGATGTTAGTCATTATCTTTTGCTTGACAGTGGCCTCCTGAAGCTCTCAGAGCTTTTGAAATAATGCCATCTATTCAGACCTTTACACAAATCAATATAGCCAAAGAAACTAGGTCAAACACACAAGAAAACAGGAGAAAGCTCTTGATTAATCATTGAAAATATGGAAACTTTGCTAAACTAGGTTTGCGTATGTCTGTGTGTGACCATACGTGTCCATAGACCTAACAAATTCTGCTAAATATTAACAGTATCATAAGTTTTCAAATAAACAGAAAAAATGAATAAAAGAGCCTCTTAATGTTGTTACAAAAATATGAGAAAATAATGGTATTTTACTAAAAAATAAGGCAACTTAAAATACATCCAGATAGTATATTATGAAGTTATAAAAAGTAATAGGAAAGAAATTGCATGGCCAAATCACCAAGGGAAGTAAAATTTAAAAGATAAAAGTAACACACACAAAGGTGCAAAAGGAAAGTTAATCTCCATATGCTCTCCAAGCCCTCATTTTTGGCTGTCTGCAAGACATCTCTACTTGAATATCCTGCTGACACTTACACTTTACATATCTACAGCCAAGCTCATTATTTTCTCTACCCTTTCTATGTTCCTATCACTGTCAATATCATCATTATACTCCTGGCTCTCCAGGCTATTGAATATATAGTCATCTTTGATTTCACCTTTTCCTTAGTCAGCCATATCCCATCTATCAAAAATCTTCTTCCAAAGCATTTTTTTTTCAAATTTAGTACCTACTTTCAGTTATTACAGTCAGAACCCTTTCCCATGTCATAACCACTCTTCGAAAGTAACCACTATAAAATTGCTTTTACTGTCGAATTATATCACCTTTTATTTGGCCAAATAATACAGTAAAAAATAATTTTAATCTGGTACTACTGAAGTCTAAATGTAGCTTCGATTTGTACCTTTAATCAAATTAAAACCATAGTTAACTGAAAACAAATTAAAGCCATAATAAAGGTCTCCAGGTTTCACTTTAGGCTTCCTTGTACATTTTCCTCTTGCATAATTCTGTGCACGCCCCAAACCTCAACTACTACTTGTATAGTGATGACAACAACATGTATTTCCCCTCTCATATCTTTCTTTTAAGTTCTAAGGCCACAAATCAGAGCTAACAGTTAGTTTTACTTTGTTATCACAGTCTTTTAAACTATTTATATATGATACTCAACCTTTTAAGTTAGACATTATTATTGTCTATATTATGGAGAAGAGAAATAAAAGCTCAACCTGATTGAATTAACATGTGGTGGAGACTGGATACAGAGTCAGACATGATGATTCCAGAGTCCACAAGTTATTAACAATGTGTTCTTCTCTGTCTCCTATAGCTGGTTTCCTATGGATCATCTTCGTTTGATTGTCCCATGCTAACTTCTAATCTTTTTCCAGGAAAGATCTATCTTCACAGACACCCTATTTCAAATGCTCTCACCTGTTAAGCACAAGGACACTAGAATAATATTCCCTTGATTTATCTTATAGCTATAGTGTTTAATAGCTCTGAGATTTTAGGCAAGTTTAGTAATATCTCAAAGCCTCAACAATACATTTCTTCATTAAGAAAGTCACAAGAACAGATTAAAGAGAATCTTTAAACAAGCAAGCAAACAAAAATTCTTTTATTTTTCTCAGTGTAACTTATTTTCCCATCCCTCCCTCCCTCCTTCCCATCTTCCTTCTTTTTTCTTCCTTTTAATTCTTATTTCTACTTCTTGTCAAAGTTTATTTATTTGTTTTGAGATAAATACACACATGTGCAAGTCGAGGAGTAGCAGTGAGAGGGAGAGAGAGAATCCCAGACAGGCTTCATGCTATCAGCACACAGTGCATGAGCAGGCTTTGTCTCCCAAACCACGATATCAAGACCTGAGCTGAAACCAAGAGTCGGTAGCTTAATTGACTCAGCCACCCAGGCTCCCCTTTATTATTACCTTTTAATATACAGACCTACAATTATGTTTATAATATTGTCTCATTCAAAATGTCACTTTGGCAACAAAAATCTTTCCAGCTTTCTTCATTATAATAAAGAGACACACGACATTTTCTTTTTTAATAAAAGCATATTGACATATAACTAATACAAAACTTTCCAGTTTGAAAAGTACAATTCGGAGTCTGTTAGTATATTCATGGAGTTGTACAATAATCACTCCTACTTACCTGGAGAACATTTGCATCACAACATAAAGAAATTCCACACCCATTAGCAGTTACTTCTCCTATCCTACTACCACCCATCACTCCTGGTAAATGCTAATGTGCTTTCTACCGGCATGGATTTGCCAATTCTGAATATTTCATATCAGTAGGATTATATAATATGTCACCCTTTGTATCCTAAACCATTGTTTCCAAGATTCATCCATGTTGTAAAATATATATATCAGTATGTAAATTATATCCGTATTTAAAATGTTTAAATTTTAATTAAATTTAATGAATACAAGTTGTTTATCCATTTATCCACTGATAAACATCCAAGTTGTTTCCACTGTTGACTATTGTAAATAATGTTGCTATGAAACATTAATGTAGGAGTTTTACTATAAGCCTAGTTTTAGTTTTAGTTTAGTTTTCATTTATCTTAGTTATATACCTAGGAGTTGCATTGTAGGGTCACAAAGTAATGCTCTTTTCAATATTTTGAATTTGGAAACATCTTGACAAACAGTTTTGAAAAGTGAATGTACAAGTTTACATTCCCACAGGCAAGCCGTAAGAGTTCAACTTCTTCAAATCATCGTCAGTACTGATTACTGCCCATCTCTCTTATTTATGCCTTAGTAACGGATGTGAAGTGATATCTCACTGTGATTTTGACCTGCAATTTTCTAATGACTAATGTTGTTCAATCTTTTTATGTGCTTATTGGCCATTCTTTATCTATTTTGGAGAAATTTCTATTCAAAGCATTTTCCTATTTTTAAATTTGTTTTGTCTTTTTATTATTAAGTTTTAAGAGTCCTTTATATTTACCCGATATATGGCTCTCATCAGATACAAAATTTGTAATACTTTCTATTCTGTATGTTCTTTTACTTTTCTGTGTCCTCTAAAATACCAAGCTTTTAGTTTTGATGAAATCCAACTTATATAAGTTTTCTTTGATAACCTGATTTATTTTCATATAAAAGAATTAACTGATTAATCTAATGTCAAGAAGATGTATTCTTATATTTTATTTTAAAATATATACTTTTTAATGTAACTTTTTCATATAACTTAGCTTTTGCTCTTATGTACATGATTCGTTATGTGTTAATCTTTGTATATTCATGCAACTTCATTTTTTATATGTGCATATCCAACTGTCCAATTTGTTGAAAACATTATTCCTAATCATTGAATTGTCTTGGCACTGTTGTAGACAATCATTTGTATATAAACCTTAGGGTTTTTACTCTAAGCTCTCAATTTTATTCCACTGATCTATATATCTACCCCTATGCCAATTCTATACTACCTTGATTACTGTGTCTTTGTATTAAATTTTAGGTTTTGCATTAAAATCAGGGAGTATGAATCTTCCAACTCATTTTTTTCAAGACTACTTAGTCTACTCTTAATTTCGGTATAAATTGTACAATTAACTTGTCAATTCTGCAGAAGTGGAAGTTGGGGTTTTGATAAGATTTGCATGGAATTTGTAGATCAACTTGGGGACTACTGCCATCCTCTATTAAGTCTTCAAGTCCATGAACATGGGACTTCTTTCCATTTATATAGCTCTTTAATTTCTTTTGCATATTGTAGTTTTCAGCATAAATGTCTTGCATTTCTTTTGTTACATTTATTCATAAATATTTTATTTTTTTATTCTGCTATCAATGGAATTCTTTAATTAATTCCAATTTTTGTTAGAATTAATTACATTATCTTTCATTCCTAGTGTAAAAAAGTAACTGAGTTTTATATATTGATTTTATCTTACAATCATACTGCACTTTATTAGCTCTAGTAGTCTTTTGTAGATTCCTTAAGATTTTCTGTATATTAAGTCATGTCATCTGAAATTAAAGTTTTATTTCATCCTTTGGAGTCTGGATGTCTGTCCTTTATTTGCTTTGCTCTATTTCCCTGACCAGAACATCCAGTACAATCTTGAATAGAAGTTGAGACAGCAGATATTGTCTTATTCCTGGTATTAGAGGGAAAACTCTCAGTCTTTCAGCATTAAATATATTAGTTAAGGGCTTTTCATAGATGACCTGTAACATGACAAAGTTCATGTTAATTCTAATTTGCTTTTTTTATCATGGCAGGTATTTGATTTTGTGAAATGTATTTTTCTGCATAAAAATATTCATTTGTTTTTTTATTTATTCTATTAACATGGTGTATTCCACAAACTGATTTCCATGTGTTAAACCAATCTGGCATTGCTCGAAAAAAATCCTTTTGGTTCTGGTTTGACAAAATTTTACTAAGGATTTTTGAATCAATATTCATAAGGGATGTTTATCTGAAATTGCCTTTTCTAGCAATGTCTTTGCTTACTTTTCTTAGGAATATTGGCCTGATAGCATGAGTTAGGAAGTGTTTCCTTCTATGTTTTTGAACTAGTATTTGAAGGAACTGTCCATTCTGTTTGGTAGAATTTACAAATACAGCTATAAGGGACAGAGTTTTTCTTTGTGGAAAGTTTTTGAATACTAATTCAATCTGCATTCTTGTAATAAGTCTTTTCAAACTTTGTATTTCTTCTTGGGTCAGTTTTGGTGGTTTATATCTGTTAAGAATTGTATCATTTAAGTCTTTATTTCATCTAGGTTCTTTACTTTTGAGGAATACAATTGCTCACAGTATTACCTAAATCTTTTTTTTGTTTTTTTAATACATGTAAAAATAAGTATTTATACCACTCTTTCAATCCAAATTTAAGTAATTTGAAAATTTCTTCTCGTCTCAAGCTTTTGATCACATCAAAGAACAAATTTCAGTTTGTTTGATTTTTCTCTATTTCTTTTCTATCTTTTATTTTGTTTATTTACTCTAATATAAGCATTCCTCAATTTGTTGCATTTTATTTTATTGTGCTTCACAGATACTGTCTATATATGTGATATATACACACACATATACATATGTGTCTACATATGTATACATATATACATATATACATACATATACATGTATGATATAATGAATATATATATGTATTTACAAAACGAAATTCAAGACTTCTATGGAGGTTGTAACTACAGATGTGGTGAAGATGACTAGATAACTAGAATTAGCAGTGGAACCTGGATATGGAACTGAATTGCCACAATCTCATAAAACTTCAACAGATACTATTTCTTTCCATTTAGTGACACAGACTATCCATATATGCTAATTACTTACACTCTCTCAGTAATGTTTGGAAGTTTTTTGGCCTAAAGATTTCCAAATATTTCTCATAAGTTTTATTCTAATTAATTTGTTTGACGAGTTTGTTTATTAAATCTTTTCCATTTTCTGATCCCATTTTTAAAAAATAGAAAATTATTATTTTAATAGATTTTTAATGTGTTTTTTCAGAGAGAGAGAGAGAGCACTAGCAGGGGAGAGGGGCAAGAGAGATAATTTTCTTTTTAAATTTATTTATTTATTTTGAGAGAGAGAGAGAGCAGGAGAGAGACAATCACAAGCAGATTCTAGACTCAGCGCAGAGCTGGGTGCGGGTCTCTTTCCCAAGACCCTGGATCATGACCTTAGCCAAAATCAAGCATTGGTCACTCAACTGATTTAACCACGGAGGCATCCCAGAAAAGTTTTATTTTAAATTAATTTGAATCAAATATCTTTACTTTTTAATCAGAATGAATATAGCAGCAATTGTATCTATAAGATTTTTCTTTTAAATTCATATCACCTGCAATCAATTAAGGATTCTTCTTCCTAATTTTGAAGATTTTGGTCTATTATTCTGTCATACTGAATTTTACTGGACAGATATTCTGCAACAATTTCAGGTGATAATGGGCAACCTTATTTACACTCTGATGTTAATGAGAATTACTGTATTTGTGTTTTACTGTATGAATGAAGTGGCTGATTGTTCAGGATACTTATTTAAAAGAGCTTTTTAAATTTCTTTTTAATGTTTTTTTTTTTTTTTTGAGAGAGAGACGAACAGAGTGTGAGTGGGTAAGGGGCAGAGAGAGAAGGAGACACAGAATCTGAGGCAGGCTCCAAGCTCTGAACCGTTAGCACAGAGACTGATGCAGGGCTCAAACTCACCAACAGTGAGATCATGAACTCATGATCATGAACACCAACCTGAGCCGAACTCAGACGCTTAACCAACTGAGCCACTCAGGTGCCCCTAAAAGAACTTTTTAAAAAGTATTCTGTATATCTGAGAAGCATTTTTTGTTAAAGGTTTTTTTTTATTTATTATTTATTATTTGAGAAAGACAGAGAAAGTGCAAGAGAGAGGGGACACTCTCAGGCAGGCTCTGTCCGTGCAGAGCCCAACATGGGGCTCACACTCATGAAACTGTGAGATCATGACATGAGGGGAAATCAAGAGTCAGACGTTTAACTGACGGAACCACCCAGATGCCCCTAAAAAGCATTCTAAACTTGGGAAATGTTTTGTTAGATTTTGTTCAGAGCATTTACTTTCTGACAATTTGAAATTTGAGTTTTTTCAAAGTTCTGTAATAATTATTTATATATACAATAAATATGTTTTTAATTCTTTCTGACATATTCTGATAGTTTCCATTTTGTATAATTTAAAATTAAAGGTGGAGAAAGCTAACATGTACTGAGTTGACCATACAAAAGACACTGTTGAAAACACTTTACTCATAGTCTAACATCAAAAATGAGACAGGCGCGATCCCAACTTTCTCCACCTCATTGATGAAATAACTAGGCCATAGGTAAAATAACTTGCTCATGGTTATATAATAACTGATAGAGCCAACGGTTCATCTGTAAGTAGTTGGATACTAGGGCCATAATACTATGAATAAAAATATTATATATTTATCCTTTCACTTAACAAATTGGTAATTATGTGCTTCACACTAATAAAGAATGGTGAAATGTCTAAACAATGCAGAGATCACCATTTTCACTTTCTTTAAAAGGCACCAGTTTCCATCACTCTATTAAATGTTCTTACTCTATATTATTTCAAGTTACATTGTAAGAAACAAATGAAAATGATATTTTAAAGATAACTTCCAGAGAAGAGGACCAACTATAGTCTCTATCTTGATTGTTTTCTATATTGCAGGAATTTGTTGCACACATACACATGTAATAAAGCCCCTAGTGAAAGCCTTTAATCATCACAAGTATTTTAAAAAAAGAGAGTCTGAGACACTTGCAGCATAAAGATGTGGTGTCAACTTCTGGTATGACATTGGAACCTGAATTGCTCTATTTCTTATTTTGTAGTAGAAAAATCATTTAACTCCATGTTGGAAGCTGAAACATATCCTACCAATAAGATTTTAATAGTAAAAATTACTTGATTCTTGATGCTATACATATTTTAATGGCCTAATGTTTAAATTGCTTGGAATCACATGAGAATATATCACATTTTAATAAGTTGGAATGCAATGCAAGTTCTTATGTGTTCTATAATATGCAATATTGTTATACGTCCCTAGAAAATTGTTTTCCTTCATTAAACACACACACACACACACACACACACACACACACACACTTTACTATTTCTCCAATGATTCAGTTTGAACAAAGATGAAAAGAAAAAATACACATTTTAATCACAATGAATTTTTATGCTCATTTTGCACAGCTTTCTTTCTCAGTCTTATTTATTTATTTTTCTTAAAGTCACCATGCTGACACTTTTACTTTTTAAGAGGATTTTAGAAGATAGAAAAGCTAAAAATGAGATAAGCAAACAGAAGCTCAAAAACAGAAAAAAATGCTAACCTCTGGGGCATCCAATTATTTTCACTGTGGGATAACCTCTTGGCATTCATCTGTAGACCCTTCAAAACAGTGTTTTGTGCTGCATAGTTCTAAAGTGAGTGCTTTTAATTTTTTCAGTTTATGAAGCAGTGAGAATAAGGAGAGCATATGGCCTCAAATAAACTTTATCCTTTCGTGTTCTGTAGAATAAACTGCCACTGGGAAATGTTTCCTGCTTTGTAATAACTGATTTGATTTTCCTCCTACCTACTCTGTAAGTGAAATTTTATTGTAATGGTCCTTGATACTAATTTATCATTTAGCATTATGTTTAAAAAAGGACAAGAACCTATATTATTCCCAGTGCCCCTTTTGCTTCACATCATGACAAGTTCTTTCAACAGGAGAATATTTTCTTCCTAAAAACCATAAATGAGCAGTATTTCTGCAAATTACGTATATCAGACTTTTCCTACAACAACAGTTGGGTTGTGAGATGTGAATTGCTCAAAAGTAAACCAAACGACATTCACTAGTAAAATCTATCCAGGCTTAAAGGGGCAAATTGTAATATTAGGACAACTGATTTATAGTTATTGTTAGAAGATAATAAGGGTATATTTTGGTACTAGACAAATGTTATTTGGATGTAATTACTGTCGTATCATTTCAAATAGTTTTTGAGAAATAGTAGACATTTTTAAATCATTGTTGTTGACAGGTCCAGTATTATTTGTATGGTGAAGAATCTTGCCTTCTCAAAACACTTGTTTTGGCTTCTAGGAAAACTTGTGGTTTTCTTTTTTGTTCTCAGACAGCTCAGTTTACCTTGCACTTTCCACTGTATACCCAGCCCCTAAATCCTGTTGCTCCTTAAAGTTCCATTCTGAGCGTCCTATCTTACTCTTTCTAGAATTTAGTTCCGACTAGTCCCATAAATTCCAGATGCAATACCTATTAGGTTTTAATAACTCTTAAATGTGTATCTCCAGGTTATATTTACATGCTGAGCTTTATATCTACATATTAAGTTGCTTATTAAATGTTCCATTCCTGTGTACCCAAGGTATGCCCAAATGATACTTTGACTTGTATATCCCCATATATACACATTTGCATGTGTTTTTCATCTTAGTAAATTTCACCTTTATGTGACCTTTTATGTGAGCCAAAGCCTAAACATTCCTCTCCCTTTCCTTCTCCCTCTCCTGGACTGTGATATATATAGCTCTTAAATGTTCTAATTTTTATTTTTCTATCTTTCCAAAAAAATTTAAAGAATGTAAGTATGTGGAAGAGACTGTTCACCAATTTGTTTTCTATTTCTAAATAAATTAAAGAAAAAAACCTAGATTTCTCAGCTTCCTGTACAGATGGGAAGGTCTACTGGACTGATATCCACTCAACAGAATGTAAAATAAAATGATGCAGCTCACTTCTAGATCTGGATTTCATATGAAATCCCACCAGATATTAATAACCGTCTTCACTTGTTGGGTGGCCAGAGGGAAGGAATCCAGTGGAAAATTTTAGGAGATTCTAGAGAAGCTCTTAATCAGAAGTTTTCTTGGCAGAGAAGGAAAGATTCTATGTCTGGACTGTTTAATACACTCACCACCAGCCATACATGGTTAATGAGCACTTGAAATGCAGGGAGGGACACTGAGGACAGATAACTAATTTTTAATTTAAAAATATAAATTAACAGATGTATAAGGCTAGGAGCGGCTGTGGTAGACAAAAACTTTAGAGGATGGTGGGCCACAATATGTTAAAAATGTAAATCCCTTAGTTATTAATCAGTTAAAGGAGAACTCTTCATGAGAACTACCCTATCATATCAGAATGTGACATTAGAGAGAAACAGATCTTGATTATATATCTCAGGCCACTGAGACTAGGAGGCTGTTCATTATCACAAGTACTAATTTACTAATATAAAAAAGTTTTTAAATGAGTTATAATAGTGACCAGTATAATTGAGTGGCACAGGCTTAGCAGTTGAATTAGAAGTAGGGGAGGCAAGGAAACCAATGTATTAGTCTAGGAAACTAGAGACCTAGATTATGTAGAGTCAAAACAGCGAAGCCCCACCTGTAATTCCTGAGACAGAGAATACTGGTCACTAGAGCAGCTAACTCGGTGGGAGATGGTGAGAAAGAATGAGAACTGGTATGAATGTTGGTGCTACTGGACCCTTTTCTTTTAAAAATTTTTTTAAATGTTTTTATTTATTTTTGAAAGAGAGACAGAGAGAGAGAGAGGGAGAGAGAGGGGGCAGAGAGAGAGAGAAAGAGAGAGAGAGAGAGAGAGAGACAGCGTGAGCAAGGGAGGGTCCGAGAGAGGAGTCACAGGATCTGAAGACAGGCTCCAGGCTCTGAGCTGTCAGCAAAGAGCCTGATGTGGGGCTCGAACCCACAAACCGTAAGATCATGACCTGAGCCGAAGCCGGACGCTTAACCAACTGAGCCACCCAGGCGCCCCTCTTTTTCAAAATATGTATTAATTTTTAGAGAGAGAGAGAGACAGAGACAGAGAGAGTGAGCACAGGGGAAGGGGAGAGAGAGAGAGAGAGAGAGAGAGAGAGAGAGAGAGAGAGAGAGAGAGAGAGAGAGAATCTTAACAGGCTCTGTGTTGTCAGCTCAGAGCCTGATGTGGGGCTCAAATTCACTGTGAGATCATAACCTGAGCTGAAATCAAGAATCAGACACTCAGCCAACTGAAACACCCCACTGCCCCTCTACTGGACTCTTTTATCATGGTGTTCCAATAAGAAGATGAGAATCAGCAGTTTGCAAGCAGAAATAAAAGGGAATCAAATACAGCAAATGTTGAAACCTGAAGGGTTTAAGCAAGTATATTTAAATACTTTGAAAGATTTTTATTGCAAGGTGTGGCATAGGAATTTCTTAGACTAAGTCTCCCCTTAATAATAATCCTAAGAGCAAGAACAATAAGTAACAAAACAGGCATTTAAAAGGCATTAGAGAATATCCAGTAATAATTGAATGGAATAATTGAATGGTTAGGACTCTGGAAAAAGGGGGTATATTGAGATGATCCCCACATGTACTGGTACTTTTCTCCTCAAGCCATTTGCTAATTATAGCGTTGGAGGCAAAGTAGTAAAGAGAGGCTTACGGGCCATAGCAACACCACCTGCAACTCGGGAGACAAAAAATTTGAGATAAAAACTACCAAAATTATCTGAACTGAGGGCTGCGAACCTTGAAAATATGGAATTTGGAAAAAAGAAATTAATTCACTCTATGTCTCTAATTTTCCCTAAAGGCATTTTTTAATTCATGTACAAAGTAAAAAACTGAAAAAAAATCAAGAAAATGTCAACTCATAAGACGCTAAGGAAAAAATACTAACTAGTGGTTTCAATTATAGGGAGATTAATATCGTAGATACTACCAAAAACATATAAATTTCACATATTTCTAGTCAAGATTCTTAAAGATCTATACATTTCATTATAAGTGAAAAACAGTTTTTTACGTAATATTTACAATACGGCCTATTTCTCTTGACTGGATCCAATTAAAATGCCATATATTAAAGTCCTGAGGAAAAATTTGGTGTTTATGAAAAAAAATATCATTCAATCATCTGGTAGTTTTTGACACATTGGTAGTCAATAACCAATCCCCATCAGTATCAGGGACAAGGATAAATAAGCAACTCTTAGCTGTCTATAAGAGACTTACTTCAAATATAAAGTCAAAGATGACCTGGAAAAAATTGATGGAAAAATATATCATTTAAACTGTAAATGTAAAACATAATAGAAAAATAAACTCTAATTTTAAGAAAGCTAGAGTAATTAATGTCATGAAAATAGGTCTCAAGAAAAAAGTTGTGTTTCAGGTTAAAGAGAAACACTTTCTTATGATAAAAAAGTCTAGTCATCAAAAAGGCAAAATGATTATAAATGTATATGGGACAAAGCTAATATTGATAGCTAAGAACAGAACTTCAAAGTGTTTTTATATGTAAATATATTTATGTTATACTTAATATATTTACAAACTATTATTGTAATTTTATATTTTATATAATACATATATTATATAAATATATGTATATGTAATATACATATATAACATACATAAATATACATAAATAATATAATATAAATGTGTTATATATACACATTTTACATTATGTTATAAAATATGTATATTTTATGTATATGAATGATAAACTAAATAAGTTTATTTATATAATAATTAGTTTTAAACTCTTTGGAAAATCTATATCTAACATAATATTTTGGAGATATACTGTTGATTTCTTAAAGTAAAGTAAAGCCAAGATGTCCACTTTTGCCATAACTAAAATTGTACTTTAGGTCCTAGGCAATGCAATAAAACATGCAATAAATAAATAAGTAAATAAAAGGGATACAAATGAAAAGAATGATGTAAAAGTCTTTATTTGCTGGTTATGTGATCATTTAAGTAGAAAACTCTAAATAATATACATAAAAGCTAGGAGAACTAATAAGTAAATTTAAAAGTTCATGGGATTCAAGTATATAAAGTGTATAGTATGTAAAACTAAATTATATTTATAAATACTATTAGAAATTATACAGTGCAATAAAATTAATTTACCATAGAATCAAAATTAATACATTTAGAATATATTGCTTTTTAAAGTTCAAAAACTAGACTGAAAACTAAAAAGCATTTCTATAAGAAACACAATATCTGGGGCACCTGAGTGACTCAGTTGGTTAAGCGTCCAACTTCAGTTCAGGTTATGATCTCACGGTTAATGGGTTCAAGCCCCACATCTGTTCTGTGCTGACAGCTCAGAGCCTGGAGCCTGTCTCAGATTCTGTGTCTCCCTCTCTCTTTTCTGCTTCCCCACTCATGCTGTCTCTCTCTGTCTCAAAAATAAATAAACTATTAAAAAATTAAAAAAGAAAACACAAGATCTAAGAGCCACACCCTATTACTGAACTGGAAGGTTCAATATTAGTAAGAGCGTGATTCACTACAAAATGGTCTATAGATTCAACTCATCATAAATAATAACCTAGCCAGTGTTTCTGAAAATATCAGCAAGCTTCTCTTTGAATATATATGCAAAGTAAAGAATCTAGAATAGTGAAAACAACTTGAAATTGAACAAGATTGATTTATACTACCTAACTTCAAGATTTACTATAAAGATCCTCTAATAAAGACAACATGGTTTATCTGGTACAAAAGTGAACAGAGATTTTAGTCCTAAACCTACTTTTATGAGGCCTAGAATCACTTTGAAGTAAATCATATACCTGAATGTATTAAGCTTATAAGAGGAAACAGAAATCTTTGTGACATTGGATGTGGAAAGGGTTTATCACCTTATAGACAACAAAATTGTAAAAAGATGAAGTTAATATAATCTACATTAAATTTTTTCTCTTCAAAATATAAAAGATCAAGAACTATACAAGTCACAGAGAATACACATTTACAAAGTAAAATTTGCAAGATAATTTGGTCCAGAATATTTTTAAAACTTTGATACACATTGAGAAAACAAATCTCATATTCTGAAAAAAGAACGGATAAAATAATGTGGATAGTAAGTTTATAAAAGCAGATATGCAAATGACCAATAAGCTCATGAAAAGATGGTCAATGTTGCTTGTTATGACAGTGTCACTTGTCAGGACAATGTTACATGACAAATGTAAACTAAAACTATAATGAAGTACTCATACATACTCAATGAATAGAATCTATTGAAATCTATGGAATCTATTGAAAGTAAAGTCCTCTTTCCTAAATATTTTCCCATAATATGTTTGTTTCCCTTAATAGGTTTACTTTTGAAAAACAAACTTTTTTGTTTTAACAAAAATTTCATATTTCTTATTAGTATCTCTGCAATATTTTCATTGTTATTCATTTAAATATGTCTATTTAAAAGGGATTATTTTAAACTTCAATATGTCTTCTCAGGCATTTTTAGAGAAATACAAGTGAGGGTATGTGGTATATTTAGATATGAATCTCAATATTAATTCAATTTGTTAAAATTTGTTATATTTTTTAACAATATTCTTCTTTGTGTGTGTCCGAAGGTTTGATAACATGTGACTGCAACTATAAATTCAGAATTCATAAGAAAATTTAAATTTAGAATGCACATTGACCACCTTTTCCTGTTGCAATTCTATTATGGGAAGCTTATTATTTTTTATTTCCAAAACATGTCTGCTAAAAACTAAATCTGCGACCAACCCAGTAGTCTGCCAAATCAAAAATGAACCCATTGGCGTTCATTTTTGAAGTGGGACATGGGGAAGGATATGCTCAAAAGCTTTCACTTTTATTAATATGATTCCTCACGCAAAGCTTTGCAAAATGTCTCACAATGTGAAAATCCTCTGCATTATCTGTCATGTCAGCTAATACTCATCACGCCCTAAGGCCAAAAAGGAATATAAAACATCCTCCATAATCTTCCTAATTAAACACAATAAAGCTCAGTCGAAGTAAATTTCTGCGCAGCAGTGGCCACTTAAAGCAGTTACTTATAATAAACTCAGATAGTGCTTTGTGAACTTAGGGTGCTATCAGTTACAAATATAATATATTGATCATTAATAAGGCAACTTCATGGTAATGTATTGTAAAGGAGTTCTAAAAATAGACTATGATTGTTTAGAAATAGTAGTGATAAAAGCCAAAAGTAGAAATCACATATTATTTATCATTCATCTCCCAGTCCTACTTTGCCACTGTTGAGTTCACTAGCCTACTGCCTGAAGAAGGGTAGATGCTCAGAAAATTTGTGAATAAATAAAACTGTAAATTGTTCTTTATTTAAAAATCTAAGTAATTAGAAATTATAGGATACTGTAACTTACTACTCTTTAAAGCTGATTCCATTATATGAAATAGATCTGATATATAAAAAAGTATCCTGTCTCAGTTTTTTTCATCTATAAAATGGTTAGATTACTGTAACTGACCTAATTTTAAAGATTAAACAAAATAATATAAATAACGTGTGTGAAATTTTGTATCTCAAATATGTGTCCTAAATATATGTTTGCTTACTGTTATAAATAATTATTATTGAATTTCTCTAACTGTCCAACACCCAGTTGGCAAGTTATCAACTGAATTTCTTCACCTGAAGAAATCACAGAGGACAGCATGCTTCATTTGTATCTGGACACATTCCATGGTAACACAAAGAATAGTTGATACTTTTTGTTGATTTCTATGAATTTTTTATACATTTTGAAAATGTCTTCTGTCAAATGCATATTTTGTGAATATTTTTTCTCATTGATGACTTGTCTCCTCCTGTTTATAATAAGGTCCTATTGTAAAATGGATATCCTTTTTTTGATTAATCTAATTCATAATTTTGCATCACTAGTACATTTTGTGTTCTAAGAAATCTTCATCTTATCAAGGTAATAAAATATTCTTATATTTCTTGTAGAAAAGTGGGACCTACATTTTTGTTTATCGCTATGCTGGCAATTTAAATTGTTGAAAAGACTATTCTTTTCTCATATGTTCTGGAATATTGGTTAAAAAGCATATCTCTATCTCTATCTTCTCTATCTCTATCACATCTATCATCTATCTATCATCTCTATATCTATCTATATGCCACTTGTTTTATGGAACTTTCTAGACTCTCCATTCTCTTCCATTGATTTATTTGTTTACACTTAACATAAGTACTACAGGATCATACTTATTGTAGTTTTTTGTAAACCCTGAAATTGGGTAGGGCGCTTCTGCCAATTTTGTTTTTTTACAGAAACAAAAAACATGCTCTTTAAAATGTTTGGTGAATTTGTAAATGTTTCAGAAGGAGCATACAAATGTTTGCAAAAAAAGAAAACCACGTGAAATTTTGGCCAGAAATGGAATAAGTCTATAGCTCTATTGGGGGAGAATAGACATCTTGCTGATTGATTCTTCTGAGCCACCTTCATGTCCTATCTTTCCATCGGCAACACTTTGTAGTTCTCTCTGTTGGAGTCCTAGAAATGGCTCAATGTATCACTGACTTCTTCTTCATCTTGTACAAATTTTTAGGATTTTGCTCCATTTTTATTTTCCTGTTATTTTTCCTCCTGTAATTAGTGCCCATATTTATATCCAAAAGGATGCCAATGGAAGTATGAGAAATACATGCAATTATGTCTTTCTGTATATTCTCATAAAGTCTCTCAAGAATATCTCCATTTCTAGGGATAGATACCCTCCAATATTGTTTTTGGCCTTTGGATTTTTCCAGCAAAGCCAAGGATAGCAGAAAACATTACTCTAGATTCCATTCAAGTCAAGAGAGGTGATAGGGAGGCTAAGGGAAGTCTCCCCGAGCTGCTCTCAAGCAGCTGTATTTATCGAGCATACATTTAGGGAAATGTACAATACTTCAGTTGGCTACGTGCCAGTAAGGACGTATAGAAAGCGTACAGAAAAGCAAGTTAAGACATGGTAAAATATTCTGTGCCATAACATGTTCCAAGGGATTTAGGAGCATAGACAGAACCTAACCCCTAGATACACATTAACTAGATAAGCATGAGTGCCCCCTAGACATACATTAACTAGATAAGTCAAGCACAGTCTGCTATTTTCAGCAATGCCAGAAAGCAGTTTTCTGCTCTGCAGTGAGTTCTCTATAATCTCCTAATCTAAGACATAGCTATTTGATTTCCCACACAATATACAACTCCAGGCTATAATTTTCCTGTCTAAAATTTGCCCTCATAATGTCGGTGGTGCTCCCATTTCTGAGTCTTCTCTTTTTCAATCGTTGCTGCTATCATCATTGTTACCATGTTCTTCTGGGCCTAAGCTTCATTATTTCCATGATCATCAACTCCTTGGCTGTCCCAATGGTCACACCTTTCATGTAAGGTTTGCTCACCTACTTCTCATCTGTTATAAACAAATACTGAAACTTTTTATTAGTCAAAATTGCTAACAATAATCTAAGTTATATAAGCTTTCTGATCTCCAAATTGTAATGATTAGCTTTAAATTTTTTATGATGTATCTTATACCTGAAGTACTTTTAATCAAATCATCACTGTGCATTTTTATGTGTAAATATTTGCATTAAATTTATTTTAAAATTGTAAACCTTTATTTATTTACTTTGAGAGAGAAAACTGAATGGCAATTATATGTTGAAGCTAGGGATAGTGCATCACTCTAGAGATATTTAGAGACTTATATCCCTACAGCTATTTGCAATTCCATGATAATAAAGCTATAGATTTCCTCCTTCACTCCCTGGATAAAATTTGTTTAAATTTCAAAGTAAAAGTCTCCATCTCTTGTCTTTTTTTGCCTTGCCCTCCCCAATCAGAGTAGGTAATTTGCAAATATAACATTTATCTTATATGAACTTTAATTGTCATAATCCTTGGCTTACTTTCTTGAGAATCAATCTCACTGCATATGGAGGCAATGTCTTTGCTCACGTAACCCTGTGGAAAATTGGGAACTGATCCCTAAAGCTTGTGTCTCCTACCAGAATATACATGCAGTTCATTCTTTCTGTCTCCCTCCATGGCTCCATATATAAGTTATTTCCATAAGGACTTATGTTTCACATTTAAACTTAAAATTCCACTCTGGTCTTCCTGAGGATCAGCTATTCTGAAATTTTCCAGAATAGATACACAACTTGTTCATTTGTTAGCTTGCAAGTAGGGCACCATTTCAGACCCCTCATGATTCCTGACTTCACACTAGCCATTAGCCAGATGTGACTATTGAACACTTGATAATGTGGCTTTCCAAATTAGGATGTGTTCTAAGTATAAAAGGCAACTTTATTTCTAAACCTTAGTATAAAAATGTGAAACATCTCATCAGTAGTGGTTATATTAATTACAGGTTGAAATGGCAGAATGTTAGATAAACTATGTTAAATGAAATCTATTATTAAAATTAATTTACCTATTTACATTGTGTCTTTATTTTTTTCCTTTAAATGTGGCTATAGGACAATTTATAAAAACATGTGTGCCCTATATTTCTGTTGGGCAATGCCACTCTAGACTCTGTGGCCTTAGGAGAGGCCTTTTAAATTCATTTTGGCTTCTGCAAGATGTTGTTTTTACTCAGAGACAAAGATAAAAACACAGTACTTCCACGACACTTCATGTTTAGCATTTTTAATACTGCTTGTTGGTAGTATGAGCACAGCAATGGCTTAAGGGCATTACTGTTTAGTTATTTCAAGCTCTCCATCTTATGGGCACATGTTCTAATCACACTTCTTCCCCTTGCTTTGGTTAGGCTTTACACAAACCAAAAGAAAATATCACAAGAGATACAGAGACATTTGAGGGCAAACTTGAATGGAAAGGATATGAGTTGTGGAAAGGATTTGAGTATTTTATATTAAAAGTTATAAAATTCAGCAAAGTTCTTAGTGGCAATTAGGGGGTAAAAAAAACCAAACACCTGATTTCAGTCACTGCAAGAAATAATCTGCCAGTTTTTTCATCTTTTGGATCAATGAGTTAACACTGGAAACTAAAGCAAAAGATCAACATGTTAATAGGACAAGGGTGGATAAACTATGACCACTAAGCTGCCTAAATTTGTTAGTTTTCTCGAGAATTCCTTTTACCTTAAATATCCATTTTCCTATTGACAGAGTATTTCATGCATTTTCTAGAAACAGAAAGTATTTTTTGAAACTGTTTTAGAAGAGGCAGACTGCCAACAAACAAAAATATTAAACACAATTAATAATGAATCTTTATGACACTTTAGAAAGTATAGTAAATACATTATGAAAGTATTCATATCATTATTTGTGTTTTAATCTGAAAATGGTGATAGATAGAACAAAATTTTTACTTATAATTACTGGGCTCAACAGAATGCCAGTACTGTTGGTGCAAATTTTCATTCCTCAGTGAAAATGTTGGTAATCAATGAATTCATAATACCCATAATAGTTTAAAAAATTCACAAGTGATAAAGTCTGTGAGAAGTATTCCTATAAGAAATAAAACATTCAGAGCATATTATCAACCCATGCTTTGTTATGTCAAGTGCTTCATAAAGCTTATTATCAGAATTTTAAGCCAAATGGTTTACATTGTGCCAATCCAGCCTTATGTAACTGATGAGCATATGCTTTTACAAAATAAGATTTAAAGCATGTGCATGAAGGGTGCTTGGCTGGCTCAGTCAGTAAAGCATGGAACTTTTGATCTCAAGCTTGTGAGTTCAAGTCCCACATTGGGTAAAGAGATTGCTTAAAAGTAAAAATCTTTAAAAAAATGAAAAAAAAAAGGATGTAAATGAAAAATAATACATTACATTAAAGACTTTTTAAAACTTTCCTTGCATCTTGCATTGTGATTTTAAATAGGGTATTTTCATCATAGACTCTCATCTAGATTTTTTTAAGGGACTATAATTTTCATTTTTTGTAGCTCATAATGGTCCCATTGAAATGTCATTTTCGGGTACCTGGGAAGCTCAGTTAGATAAGCATTTGACTCTTGATTTCAGTTCAGGTCATCATCTCAAGATTGTAGGATCAAGCCTGCATTGGACTCCTCACTGGATGTGGAGATTGCTTCATATTCTCTCTCTCTCTCTCTCTCTCTCTCTCCCTCTGTCCCTCTGCCCTATTCATGCTCTCTCTCTCTCTCTCTCTCAAAAAAAATTGTCAATATTGGTAAAAGGTTCAACTTAATCTTATAATTTCATTTATTCACATAACTAACAAGAACCGAGACTTAAAAAAAATGCTTTTCCACATCACTAAGATATCTTTAATACTTTACCCAAGAAAAATGGCATTTAATTTAAAAATACTAGATTATTTTTGACAAAATTGATTTTTAAGTGAAATATATAGCCTACACAACAAAACAAATACTTTCTTAAATCCCCATAGGGGCTTTTAAGGACTTTTTAGCCTTTATCTTGTAGATCCCAAATTAATTTGATAGTTTCCACAGATAGATGGATGACATCATGTATCATGTTGAGTAACTATGACAGACATGTTGTCTTATCTGTTGTCTCATAAGTGAAAGTACTACATCAATTTAATTTAATTTTAGATGTCATTCTAGAGTCAACATGGTTATTAAATTATTTTTTAATCTTTATTGAAATACTCATTTATTCATTCATTCAACAAATATTTTTTTAGTATCAACTATGTGTTAGCATTTATTAGATGCCAAGGATATACCATTAAACAAACAAAATTCTCAACTTCATGGAATTTATAACTTAGTACATGTATGATAAATTATTACTGAAAATAATAAATCCTTATATTTTTATTCTATTTTATGATGTTTACTCATTTGAAAGTATAATAAAAGAAGTCATTGTTGGTATACCATTTGGGTTTAGGTATTTTATGGTAGAAATAAAGAATATTGACTTAATTATTCTCAAAATAATGGTGATTCTAATGTGTTGCTATTAATCCTATGATTCTCTACTTCTCATTTTACAAATGTATGACGTTTAAATTTAAATTTGTACTATACTGTTCTCTGGAACTTGCAACTAAATAAATTTTGGGCTGATTTCGATCCACTTTATTTACTTATTTTTAAAGATTATTTTATTTGAGAGGTGGGGGGAGGGGTAGTGAGAGAGGGAGGAACAGTGAGGGAAAGAGGGAGGGAATCCCAAGCAGGCTCCGTGCTGTCAGTGCAGAGCCCAATGTAGGGGTTGATCCCAAGAACCATGACATTGTTATGCCCAGATTTTAATATTGCCCCCCAAAACCAGAAACCACCAGGGAGGCTGAATCACGCATGCAAAAGCAAAGGGCTTTATTAAAAATCTAGGCCCGGCCAGCCTAAACTCGGGCTCACAGTCTCCACCAATGTACTGGATCCAGGTGGAGTGAGCCCCAAACAAAGGCAGGATAGGGCTTTTATGAGTTTGGGAAGAGGGAGTTACAGGAAATTGTGACATAGGTACAGTGATCCAATTATTATTATGCAATATTATTGACAGCAGGTTTGACCATTCACATTGCCTAGAGTATTTGTTACTTTTGGCGGGAACCAATCACAACATTTAGAGTGTTGACCAGTCACAGAGTGGGCCCAGGAACCTCACGTAGGGCGTGACTAGTCTTAGCCTCCATCTTTAGGCCTTCCCTTAGAAATGTTAAAGGTGTTAGCAATGGCCTTTCCTGACTGAGTGTCACAAGGGTGGTCCCTTCTGCCTTGGGCAATGTGTACCCTTCTATTGTCTCATGGAGTCAGTTTCAGACCTGCTTCCTTACAACATCATGATGTGAACCAAAATCAAGAGTTGGAGGCTTAGCAGACTAAATGACCCAGGTCCCCCTCTATCTGCTTTAGACAGCATTATCTCCATCTTTACTTCTTTGAGCTATTTCGAGAACTTTTTTTCTTTCTACCATTACTCTTCAATTATTTTATTTGTCCCAAATGCTTAATCCCATACTCAACAATTATTTTATTTATGTTTAACTGACTGAGCCACCCAGGCGCCCCTAACAGTTATTTTATTTATGAACCCCTGGACATGAAGTAGATTGAACAAAACTCCATGTATTGCATTTGTAAACAGAAAATATTGTCCTCACATTTCCAAAAGAAATATAATCCAGAGATTGTGATATAAGTTCAGAAACACAGGGAGTTAAAGCAAGGCAAAGGGGACAAACACATTTCCCTTCAGATTATTATAAACTCAGACTCTCCTCCAGCTAAGAACCCCACTTCTCACTTCCTTGCCAGTGTCTAATTTCTCCACTCATTCCTCAGTCCTGACCGAAGGAGTGGAAGAGAGTAAGGGATTTAGAAAACTTTATAACTACATTCCCTCCCTGTAGATTCTCTGGAGGAAGTAAATCCACCTTCCTTTATACAGAAAGCCAATTTCAAAATTTTCACATAGACACAGCCTCTTCTTAAGAAAAACCATTGCACTAGCTAATATGTAGCAGGTATCTTCTGGGTATCAAACATATGGCAAGTACTTCACATGCATTTTTCACATTTAATCATCTCACATTAAGACCAGGAGATAGATAATACTCAATTTTACAAGTGAGGAAGCAAAGATGTAGGCAGAAGAAATAACTTAGCCTGCATCACAGAGCCAGTATTTGAAATCAAGATTTACTTTTAACCCATTAGCCTTTACTGTTAATCATAATTATGAGACATATAACTAGTTATCATTTGCCAACATATAAAGAAATCCACATTTATTCTAAAACTACAAGAAACAGTTTATTGGAAGGTCACTTAAGAAAGATTTTAAAAACTGGTAAATTATTTTTGTCCTTATACTCAAGTCAAATTTATGTATCTCAGGAGAGAAAGCATTACAAAGTACATAAAATTTAAAAGAATAAAATAAATATGTATGTTTCACTTATTTTATATTTTCACTTTTTACATGAATGAAATTAGTGAATTATGTAAAATATAAATATAAATGTTCATATTTATTAGTTTTTTTGTTTCCTTTTCTCCTTATTCAATTGCTTTTTTTAAAAATTTATCTTATGTAACAAAGTTCAGTAATGTTAAGATGATTTTTTTTACATATGTGACAAATGTTTTGAGAGGAGAAAATATGAAGAAAACACTGGAGAAATTAAGTATGATGAGTCTGAATTAGTCAATAAATGACTCCTCTAAAATCAGTTATGCCTGAAAGTTTTTCTTTCAGTTTTGAGCTTATTTTTGAAAGGAGCCTGTAATACAGAATGTAAAGAACATTAAGTGGAAGGCTGAGATTAAAATGTAGAGAAAGACAACAACTTTGTAAGTATGGTAGGTCATTGAGTTTGGGAAGTTCAAGAAAAGAGTATCTAACAGGAGAACAGGAGAAACCTAATGGAGGACCATGGGGAGGGGATAAGGGAAAGAGAGTTGGGGAGAGAGAGGGATGCAAAACCTGAGAGACAATTGAATGCTGAAAATGAACTGAGGGTTGAAGGGGAAGGGGGAGGGGAGGAAAGAGGTGGTGGTGATGGAGGGGGGTACTTGTGGGGAAGAGCATTGGGTGTTGTATGGAAACCAATTTGACAATAACTATTAACAAAAAAGAGTATTGAATGTCAGAGAGCATGGAGTGTAGAAGTAGGATTATTATTTTTTAAGTTTATTTCTTTAAAAAATTTTTAATGTTTTTATTTATTTTTTAGAGAGAGAGAGACAGGGTGAGCAGGGGAGGGTCAGAGAGAGGAGTCATAGGATCTGAAGACAGGCTCCAGGCTCTGAGTCAGCTGTCAACACAGAGCTCCACATGGGGTTCAAAGCCACAAACCATGAGATCATGACTGGAGCCAAAATCAAAAGTCCAATACATTAGGGACTGAGCCATCCAGGGGCCCCTGTAGTAGCATTATATGCATGTATAAGAAGTAGCTGAGATACAATTTTTAAGAATAGAAACTTATGGGACGCCTGGGTGGCTCAGTCAGTTAAGCATCTGACTTTGGCTCAGGTCATGATCTCACAGTCCATGGGTTTGAGCCCCATGTTGGGCTCTGTGTTGACAGCTCAGAGCCTGGAGCCTGCTTCAGATTCTGTATCTCCCTTTCTCTCTGCCCCTCCCCCACTCACTCTCTGTATCTCTTTCTCTCTCAAAAAATAAAATAAAATAAAATAAAGACATACAAAATTTAAAAATCAAATTTAAAAAACAAGAATAGAAACTGTTTTGAGAAAAATATTTGAATGACAGTGTACAAAGTGGATGAGAGTAGGAAGATTTTAACTGTTCTTGTAGTTTTAAGAATTCTCATTAGCATTATTACTACTTATCCTATTTTCTTTTTAAAAAATATTAATGTTTATTTTTGAGAGAGAGAGACAGAGTGTGAGTGGGGGAGGGGCAGAGACAGAGGGAGACACAGAATCCTAAGGAGGTTCCAGGCTCTGAGCTTTCAGCACAAACAATTACCTGAGCTGAAGTCAGTCATCGCTAAATCGATTGAGCCACCCAAGCGCCCCTACTTATGCTATTTTCTTACCACGGTGTGCTTAGAGAAAACAATTTAAGTATCTTCTCTATCCGAAGTAACCAGAACATAAGGAAAAGTTCAGAGCACTGGCAAGTGAAAGATTATGAAAAATTAATGTCATACGGTCAAAGAACATTTACTGTCTAAGATGACCTCTAAAAAACCATACATAGAATTGTATGAAAAGTTAAACAACACAGTGTATCAAACATATCTGTTTTTGTTTAAAGGCAAAAGAGACATTTAAATACTAAATAACATAAATTTTACTGTAATTTTAGCCTAAGAGATCTTAGTGTAACCTTAAATCATAAGCAAATATCAAAATGGAAGACACAAAAATTAATATTCAGTTAAATTAAAGCATGCTTGGGCTGCCTGGGTGGCAGAGTAGGTTAAGCAACCAGCTTCAGCTCAGGTCATGATCTTGCAGTCAATGGATTCAAGCCCTGCGTTGGGCTCTGTGTTGACAGCTTGGAATCTGGAGCCTGCTTCAGATTCTATGTCTCAGTCTCTCTGCACCTCCCCATCCCACACATGCGTTCTGTCTCTCTCCTTCTCTTTCTCTCTCTCACTCTCTTTCAAAAATAAACATTAAAGTTTTAAAAATATTAAAGCATGCTTTAGTAATTTATTACTGAGACCTAAATAAGCAATTGAAATTATATTTTCTCATTATGGAATTAGACTTTACATTGTAAATTAAAAAAAGAAAGGTCTATATTGAAGGACATAAAATCCAGGGACTGTTTGAAAACCTTTTCTAATATTTAATGGTAAACAACTAATGATGGTAAGATACTTATTTCATGGCAACTCTTTATAGCAAATGTAAGTATAAAATCATATGGTCTTTTAATCTATAAAAATGTATTTCATAATTAACTATGAGCAACGTTAAGGTCAAAGACATCACTTCAAAATTTAACCTACTTTCAAATATTTCCAATCTATCATAATAGAAACATTCAAGTATAAAGAGAAAAATCATCTCTTCAAACTCAAGAATATACTTCACATCAAGATGAAATTCAGTTATGAATGGAATAAAAATATATTCTCCATTTAAAAACAAAAAATGACAGGTTTAGTATTTCTATTGCTTAAAATTTTTGTTTACTCATTTTTGCTTCCTTCATGAGTTCCAGAACTAAAAATTTTAAATTATATATAAACTGAGTTTGACTTATGAAAATATTTCTAGATTTTATTCTTTGTCCAAAGACACACACTAATGAAATTTTATCTTGTTTCTTTTTATTGTCATTATATATTATGCCAATAATTGCACCTAAAAGATGGCAAAGAGTTCCCCCATTTAGTCAATGGCTTTCAGCTCAAAGTATTAATCATTCTTAAAGTCAAGAAAATAAAGTTGAAATAAATTAGGGAAAGATTATGACTGAATATTAAGTTTATAAATGGTTGTAACCTCTTAGAGGAACCCTGAGTAGCTTACAACAATTTTTAAAGCATTTTAAATGCCATATAAATCCTTTTAAATACCTTGTAAATGTCTTTTAGTAAAACTATGATTTCTTAATGACATACATGTTACAAAGTGAAAATAACAAAATTGGATTAATGGGAGTAATTCAATATTGTCTATAAAAATTCAATTTTGAATTGAACATTGTTTCTATATTGTGCACATACTATAATTTGCTATTAAGAGTATATATATATATATGTGTATATATATTTACAAATTTTTAATGCTTTTTATTTATTTTTGAGAGACAGAGTGAGCAGGGGAGGGTCAGAGGGAGAGGGAGACACAGAATCTGAAGCAGGCTCCAGGCTCTGAGCTAGCAGTCAGCACACAGCCCGACGTGATCTTGAACCCACAAACTGTGAGATCATGACCTGAGCTGAAGCCAGAGGCTTAACTGACTGAGCCACCCAGGGGACCCAAGAGCATATATATTTTTAACTCTCTCAACTACTCAAAACACCAAATTTCTGATTCTTGAGTAAGCATGTTCATTTCAAAGGATATATGTAATAAAGATCACAATATTATTAATCATAATGATATTAAACAAATTTTAAAGTGAATATGTTTTAATAGATTTAAATATAAAATATTCTAAATGTTTAAAATTTCAAATTACACAAATAATGACTTCTATAAAACATGCTTACACATGAACAAATTTACCACATGACGATCTTTCCAGATGACATTTTAATTAGTCTAATAAACTTTCATTTTCAATTAGCCTAATGATGTTTTTTCACTGGTATAAAGGTTTGAAACACTTCATTCAAACCTAATGTTTGTTTACTTTTATACAGTTTTTAATTACTTGATATTTTTATGCCCATATTGATACATGTACAATCCATCAATATTCTTAGAACAGCATATGATGACTTAAAATTCTGTAAATATCTAAAGAAGTCTTGTCAAAAGGTAATATGTGCAGAAAAATATTCAAGTTTACTAAGGAATTTTCAGTAATTGTATATTATTTTATTATATATAAGATAATCAGCAAATTGCTAACATTTGATGAATGCCATTATGTCCATCACCCAAAATATCTTATTACTGATAAGTTTAAATTATTAGTGTTTTAGTTATTCTATGTGATATAATATTCTTTGGGGAGGTAAAGAGTCATTGATCCAAAAGTTCATAAAACTTCCTACTACTAATCAAGGTAGAATACTGATATCTAGCTGTAGAAACCCTTTTGCACACTAGACTACAGACAGCATAGGGAAATAATCCGTGAGAAAAGGGCAACAAACAAATTGAGGTCCACAGCGATCTCAACTTGCTATCTGGAGAGAACTGTAGAGCACAGGACAGGGAGGGCAAGCCCATGAATCAAAGAAGAGAGAAAGAAGAAGAATAGCAAGAAGAATGGCCAAATAGCTAGAATCTTCAGGACAGACAATAGAAGACAGCACTTCACAGAGGGTAGAGGTACAGCTAAATGGTGTTATGAGAGCCACAAAAGGTGCCACTGAAGTCTTCACATGATAACTGATCAGTTTAAACACAGGAGGAAACTACAATTGCTGGAAGAACCACAAAAGAACAAATAGAAACTCCAACAATCACAAAAGTCTAGACATAGTGTGGGTTCTAAACAGCGATTAGGCGAAAACCTCATAATATACGGAATATTTAATAGAATATTCAAAAAGATTGTGTCTCCATTGTAGAAAAACTGTTCCTGAGGACTGCTCTGTTCTTGTCAAATCAATAGAAAGAGCAAGCCAGCCTGAAAAGTGTCAAACTGTCCCAAGTAACTGTATCCACATATGAAGCGCAGAAATTATCAAGTGGCTACAAAAGTATCTAGTAATCACTTAAGAAAATGACAATATTTGGAAACCAATCAGAGTAGTCAGACACTCAAAGAAGTAGAAAAATGTATGAAAAAATCAATCAACAGTAAGAGAAGCAGACACATATGATGATGTTTCCAATTAAATATTACCACTAATACACTAATAATTTAAATTTATCGGTAATGAGATATTTTGGGTCATGGACATAATGATAGTTATCAAATGTTAGCAATTTCCTGATTATCTTATATATAATAAAATAATATACAATTCTATCCTGTTTGAACAGTTTTGTAAATATCAAATAGCAATAGTTTTAATGATTATAACTATCCCTCTTGCCCTAGTTTAAAAAATAACAAAATACCTTATTTTTCCTCTTGCAATCTAGGAATCACTTGGAGTCCCTCTGTACTTAATCCCCTACTTCTTCCAAGGCCTGTAGAATTCTACATCCATCCACCCCTAGACTTTATCAAGTAACTAGAGGATGATTTTCCCCTATTTTTTCTTCCTCCTGGGTTGACTATGCTTTTCTAAGAAGTGGACCAGATATTCAAAATTCATCACCTTTGACTGGCTAACAACTGCCATTTTTAAGACTTTGAGGAATCTCAGCAAGGATTTCTGAAGATTTATAAGACAACAAAAGGGAGAGGTAGAAGACATTTTGGGCTTCTGATAGCTCCAAAATCCCATTCCTGCTTTTCTCCATCCACTACCCACTTTACGCTGTCCCTTTCAGATTGACCTTGGTCGTACCCAATTCTCTCTTATGTTGTGAACGTGTCTGCTTTTCCGACATATTCACCCAATGCCTACTTCTGAACTCATCAAAAGACTCAGCAAAGTAATAAAACAAGACCTCTTTTATTTTAACCTGACTCATAATACCAGTCCTGGGGAGGAAGACTGCAAGCTGCATTTCAAGTTTTTATAAAATTCCGGTTAGTTAAGATACTGTATAATAGTAGTTTCAGGTGTAGAATGTAGTGATTCAACACTTCCGTACAACACTCAGTGCTCAAGAAAGCTGCACTCCTTAATCCCCACCACTTATTGCACCCATTTCCCCACCCACGTATCCACATATCCTCTGGTAACCATCAGTTTGTTCTCAGTAGTTAGGAATCTGTTTCTTGGTTTCTCTTTTTTCCCCCTTTGCCCATTTGTTTTGTTTCTTAAATTCCACATATGAGCGAAATCATGGTATTTGTCGTTTTCTGCCTTATTTTACTTAGCAAAATACACTCTAGTTCCATCCATGTCCTTGCAAGTGGCAAGATTTCATTATTTTTTATGGCTGAGTGATATTCCATTATATATATGTATATATATAAAAGACCACATATATGTATACCACTTATACCACATCTTTATTCATTCATCAATCAATAGTCATTTGAGTTGTTCCCATAATTGATTTGGTTATGTATATAATGCTGGAGATGCATTATTAGTATTCCTTTGAGTTAGTATTTTTGTGCCCATTAGGTAAATACCTAGTAGTCTAATTGCTGGATCATAGGACAGTTCTATTTTTAAGAAATAAAAACCTCAATAGCATTTTCCAGAATGGCTGCACCAGTTTGCATCCTCACCAACAGTGCAAGAAAATTCCTCTTTCTCTACATCCTCATCACCACCTGTTGTTTTTTGTGTTGTTGATTTTAGCCATTCTGAAAAGTATATGGTGATATTTCATTATAGTTTTTATTTGTGTTTTCCTGATGATCAGTGATGTTGAACATCTCTTCATGCATCTGTCAGCCATCTTCATATCTTCTTTGGAAAAATGTCTATTCATATCTTCTGCCCATTTTTTAACTTGATTATTTGTTTTTTTCTGATGTTTGGTTTTATAAGTTAGGTTATAAGTTTATATACATATATATGTATAAATTGGGTATTAACCCTCTGTCAAATATATTATTTGCTAATATTTGCTCCTATTCCAAAGGTTGCTTTTCAGTTTTGTTGTCTCCTTTACCAATGTAGAAGGTTTTTATTTTGATAGAGTCCCAATAGTTTATTTTTTGTTATGGCTGATGTCAAAGAGGTTAATGCTGTGTTCTCTAGGATTTTTATGGTTACAGGTCTCACATTTAGGTGTTTCACTTATTTTTTGTGTGTATGGTATAAGAAAGTGGTCCAGTTTCATTTTTCTGCATGTCCCTGTCCATTTTCCTCAACAGCATTTGTTGAGAGACTGTCTTTTTTCCTATTTGATTTTCTTTCTTGCTTCATCAAAGATTGACCATATAGGTATAGGTTCATTTCTGGGTTTTCTATTCTGTTCTATAGATCTATGTGTTTATTTTTATGCTGGCACCATACTGTCTTGATCACTGCAGCTTTGTAATATAACTTGAAGTTTGGAATTGTGATGTCTCCAGATTTGCTTTTATTTTACAAGGTTTTTTTGTTTGTTTGTTTGTTTGTTTGTTTGGCTCTTCAGGGTCATTTGTGTTTCCATACAAGTTTTAGGATTATTTGCTCTAGGTCTGTGAAAAATGTTATGGGTATTTTGACAGGGATTGCATTAAAGTGTAGATTGCTTTGAACAATATAGATATTTTAACAGTATTTGTTCTTCCAATCCTTTCCATTTCTTTGTATCATTCTCAATTTCTTTCATTTGTGTTTTATAGTAAAATAAGACATTTGCAAGTATAAATATAGTTATTTGTTTCTCCTATGTTCTTATGGCAATTATATATATGCCTTATAAAAATTTAGGGAAATATATAAAAATATAACATGTCTCTGCATGTTATTTTATGTAAGTATTTGGTTATATGAATATTTGTTCTGATTTTACATCTAATCTTTTAGGAATGACCTCTCTTACTTAATTCATTTGGGGAAATTAATTGTATGGACTCCAGAATATGTTATTATGTACTTTCCAACAAAATCTTAAATCATATATCCTTGGTCTCATGTCTCAGGAGCTAAGTGAACAATTATTAAGCTATTTTCACATGTAAATTTTAGAATTATCTTCCAAGAAAACCTATTCTTATGTAATATTCAAAGCAACTGCAATTTTCGAATAGCCAAGCACCATGCTCATTTTCTTGTTATATAATTTTACAATACTTTTATAGATGGTCTGTATTATATTCATTTCATATATGAAAATTATGAATCTCATTATTATTAAACAAAATGACGAAGACAGAATCCGTTTCTAGTCTGTCTTCCTGACCCCAAATCCCACAATAATGTTTTTATAGTTTCCCCGAAAAGGCATGGTTGATCTGTATGTGGGCACTGCAGGTATGTTCATTTTGTCTTCATTTTAGGTACATTCAATTAATCTAATCAGTTATACAAACTTCAAGGATGGTTTGTATTGATTCATATGTCTGCAATTTAGACAGAGCTACTAACAGCCTAATCTTCTTCTTCGATCTTCATCAGCAATTTTAATGAAGACTTATCTAGGCCTAATGGTATTATACATGTTAGCTATCGTTCATGAAATGAGTAGCTTACTTAATTAGTATACTAGATGTGAGGAATGTGTTTCACTGGAAAATTTTTGGTTTTCAAAAGGTGGGAATTAACAAGAAATATTGTGAAAGTACACTGTTATTACACATGAAAAAATAGGCTTAGGTCAGGTAGTGACAACTATCTTATTAATCCTGTAGTATACAGTTTCAACATTGGAACTTACTAATGGGTTTTTTTAAACTCATCAATTTTTTTAGTTTATTTTGATGTGCTATTTTTCATACAAATTTCTGGAAGAAGTTACAGATGAATTCTCTAAATTTTTAACAATTTATACTACAATAGAATACTTTTCCTCACTTCCATAATTTGTGTAGCTAATTTTATGTTTTTTTATTTTAGGGGTATGATTTGAAAGACCCCCAAAAGACTGAATATATCTCTACAATGATTCCTAAGTCCTCTTAAGGCTATAGTAATGACTTCAGATCTAAATATAACTCCTTGAGCCGTATATCATAAATGTTCTATAGATGTTCTATAAATGTTCTACCAAATATTTCTGTTGTTTCACATACATGGCAGTCTAAAAACTACTTCTTTTTAAATCCAAATATCTTCAGTAATTTTTAATGATTAATTTGTTTTAGAGAGAGGGAGAGCACGTGTTTGAACAAAGGAGGGGTACAGAGAGAGACAGGGAGAGAGAGAGAGAGAGAGAGAGAGAGAATCTTAAGCAGGTCCCTCTCCCAGCACTGAGGTCAATGCAGGGCTCAATCTCATGACCATGATATCATGACCTGATCTGAAATTAAGAGTCAGATGCTTAACTGACTGAATCACCTAGGTGCCTTTCAATAATTATTTTTATGTATTCAGATCTGCAAAGTCCATTTGTCCCATATGTTAAATTTCATTTTTCTATCTGAATGATTTAGGTATATTTCTTTGACATTGGAATAAATTTTTTGGATGTCCGTTTGTGCAATTTTTACTCAGAAAATGCTTTTAACTCTATTTGTCTTTTATAGAGTTTTTATTATTCATTATTTATATTTAAAATTATTCTCTTGTTTCATTCACTTTTGTGTTTTCTCCCTTCATTGAGGGAAAACTTCAGAAGTTTATTTGAGAAATCATTAAATGTAATCTATTATGTTTATAGAACACTTTGCCATATTTTATGATAATTTTAATTGGCCATTTTCTAGTCCTTGCATTCATTGTTGCACTTAGCTCCTTCTTCACATGTTCTCTTCTGTTCAAATGTGTTGTTTTTTTCCTAAAGAGCCTCTTATTTATCCATTCTCTTCCAAAATGTACACATTCCTTTAAAGAAAGGCTATTCTATTTCAGTCTATTTTTTTCTTTCCATAAAAACGTTTAGTGTCTCTCTAAATGATACACATATAGACACACACACACCAAATGGATCCTGGTTATGTCCAACTCTTGGATATAAATAAAGACAAAATGCCAAATGGCTACCACACATTAACTTGTGTTGCCTAAAAGAAGTACCCAACTCATGAGGTGTGTGGTAGCTCAGTCCGTTGGGCTTCTGGCTCTTGATTTCAGCTCAGGTTGTGATCTCAGTTTGTGGGTTCAAGCCTTTCATTGGGCTTTGTGTTGGCAGTGTGGAGCCTGCTTGGAATTCTCTCTCCTACTATCTCTCCCCTTTCCTTGCTCATGCTTTTTCTCTTAAAATAATAAATAAAATAATAAAGAAATAAATAAAAACTTTAAGAAAAATTATTCCACTCACATCACATAGACTTCTGTCAAGCTACACAGAGGTGTGCTTAACTCCTCCCATTTTTTAAATAATCTATAATTCCACAAATGCTTTACTACTAGAGTTTTATTTTAATTTAGAATCTGTTTACTTTGTCCCTTCCATTTTTTTTCTTTTGTTTTGAACTTGTTACTGGATATTATGGAGATCACCACTGCCTCAAAATCAGAAGTTTGCTGCACTTGACTTCTCTGCTCTTAAGCCTGAAAACAAAAAGTTGGACCTCCACTGATATTTTTGGGGCTTATTCAGGTGTTAGTAGTATTGAATTCTGTGCATTTATAGGACTGAGGTCTTAATTGTCTTGCTGTTGGCTCAAAGTCTCTCAACTTCTGCAAGCCACCTGCATTTCTTTTAATTCTGACCCCTCCATTCAAACCAGCCACAGGGCACCGAGTCCCACATTTTTAATACCTCTTTCTTCTCTCTGTAGCTGGAGAAAAGTCTCTGCTTTAAAGGCTTGGGTAAATTAGACTGGACCAACCTGGATAAGGCAGGACATTCTCCCTACTTTAGGTCTGTATCCTTAATTACAACTAGAAAGTCACTTTTGTCATGTAAGAAAACACACAGGTACCAGGAATTAGAGTGTGAACACCTTTGTGGGTCTTTCACTTACCATAGTATTTTATGGGAAATTTGAGAAAGGTAATGATAAAAATTACTGGTCAACCATTCTCAGATTTGAGAATTCTTGCTCCCTGACATTCCTGATCTTAGAGGAAAAGCTTCCAGCCTTTCACCATTGAGCATGATGTTAATTGTGGGCTTGTCATTTATGGTCTTTATTATATTGAAGTATATCCTTTCTGTAATTTCTTTGTAGAGAGATCACCATAAATGGATTTTCAATTTTTTCAAATTCTTTTCCCCATCCATTGAGATGCTGATAGGATTTTTATCTTTAATTTTGTTAATGTGATGTACCACAGTGATTGATTTGTGAGTGTTGAACCAGCTCTGCATCCTCAGAATAAATTCCACTTGATCATCATGTGTGATCCTTTGAGGTATAGTTGACTTCAGATTACTAATATTTTGTTAAGAATTTTTTATCTATGTTCATCAGGGACTTTGGCCTGTAATTTTATTTTCTTTTGGCATCCTTATCTGGTTTGGGTATTAATGTAATGCTGGATTCATTAAATGAGTTTGGAAGAGTTCCTTCCTCTTCAATTTCTTGGGAAGTTTGAGAAAATTGGTATTAATTCTTCTCTGAATGTCTGGTAAAATTCACCAGTGAAGCTGCATGGTCCTGGAGGATTATTTAAAGGAAAGCTTTTGATTATTGACTGAATTTCCTTATTAGTAGTTGGCCTGTTGAGAATAAAACATTATAATATAAATGAAAGATAGGTTATCGTTAAAATATAAAAACATAAATGTAAAAATCATGAAGAAAAATTCTATTGTAACCATAGAAAATAAGCCAAAGATATATGAAAAGATGGATCCCAAAATAAAATTAGAGCTGAAGAAAGTACCATGAATGAAAATGGTACCATGGGTAATAAGATAAATACAGTTTAAATTCAGAGTGAGATATCATTTTCTACCTATCAGACTGGCAAGCATGAAACAGACAATATTTATTTTTGCTAGGGATCAGAATAAAATGTTTCTGCTTATATACTGTGCCATAAATGTGAAGAATTCTGAATTTTTTTGAAATCAATTTGATAACATCTATTAGAATGCAAAAATCATACATAAAATCAATCTTATACTGTGACAAGCACCAGTACCTACATTTGCTGTAGGAGAATACTTGTACCTGTAGCAGCCTTTGTATAACAGAAAATATGTTAAGTTGTCGGGGGCGCCAAGTTTTCTGTCTGCCTCAGGCAAGGATTATCACTCTCTGGAGAGTGAACCAGTAAACAAGATTTGCATCTGGAAGCTGGAGATTGCCAAAATAACTTTGGCGTCTGTTTTGCTGGGCCAGACGTAGAGTGGCCAAGGTGCACAAAAGATCAAAACCATATTTTAGATTATTCAGAGTTAACTCCCCCCTTCCCAGCATTGCTGAGGCAAGTCTGGGCGTTTCTTTTGTTATTCATTTGACTCTGTTTACCTGGTAGCTGACCCAGGTCAGCTGCTTTGTTTTTCCGCCTTGAAATCTTTATAAGAGACAGTTTTCTGATCGGAAACCGTGAGTTGTGTCTTTACTCTCTGCGTCTCCCTCTCCTGCCCCCTTTTTCTCTCCCTCCCTCAGGAGAAGGACCCGCGACGGAGGCGCGCTCCAAGCCGGGATGAGCGCACCTGGACCTGGCTAGCTAGCGCACTGCGGCACCTGCCAGTGCCGCCTCAACCCGGGATGGAAGCGGACAGGCCGACTAGCGGCCACAGGCTGTGGGTTTAGACATTAAGTGAATAATTATTAATGAAAACCATCAATAAAAACATGAGAACATGTTTACATATGTTACATACTGTTACATACTATGTAGTCACTAACAATAACTGATTAGAGAATTATACTAATTGATATGGTGACATTTCTATGAATTTAAAAACTAAGAATTGCAAGCTACAGGGAAGTAGGTAGAAATTTTTGTTTCCTGTCTGTGGTTAGAGATTAATACTCGAGAGGAGCTTAGACAACATTATTTTCAAAATATTAAGAGTTGAAAAAGATGGCTGATCCAAGATTAAATTTTGACTTCTACAAATTCATGACTTGGTTTGCATTCTAGGGTGAGAGGAAGACCAAAACATGTAATATTTATAGATACTTCTTATAGGGAGTGGAAATAAAATCTGGACCAGCATGTTGCACAAACATTGGTAGGAAAAGGGCAGATCAAAATAATATTTTGCTTTATTACTCTCCTGGCACAATAACCAATAAGAGGAAGGTTTAATACCTTGCACCTAGAATTAATTCAAGCAAAGTAAGTGAGTTTCTTCCTTGCTATTGGCCTTATAATTCTATTAAAGTTTTCTAATGGAGATAAACATCAATATGAGTACAGAACATTTAAAACTGGTTTTAAACTTGTGACAAATTAACAAAGAAATGGTAAGAGACACTTGTTTTACCAGTTCTATTTCAGATATAAAATACCTATAAGAGCTAAATAAAGACCCTGATATTTATTTATTATTTATTTATTTATTTATTTATTTTAAAGTTTATTTATTTTTGAGACAGACAGAGACAGAATGAGTGGGTGAAAAACAGAAGAAATCTCAAGCAGCACCAGCATAGAAACTATGCACCACCAGCATAGAGCCTGATGCAGGGCTCGAACTCACGAAACCATGAGATCATGACCAGAGCCTAAAACAAGAGTTGGAGGCCTAATCCATTGAGCCACCCAGGTGCCCTTAGATTCTGCTTTTTAAAACTGTATGTTGGATAAAGACAATACCTACTAAAGTTAAAAGAATTCAACTTTTCAGTGTTCAGATGAATGAAGCTAAATAATACACAAATCCATGAAAGCAAAAACAAAACAAAAACAAAAAAAAGGCAGAATATTTTTTCTCCAGTGAAGCAGTAAATGAAATTTGGAATGAGGTCACTTTTGCTTCTTTCCCTAAAAGTTTTTTTTTTTAATATACATGTTTAATTCATAGAACACACTGTCTCCAAAGTTGAGGCCAAAAATTGGTGCTACCTTTATAGAGAAAATACTAGCAATATATTTGGGTGTCAATTTAAGTAATGATTAGTTTCATTGCTAGGCATTTACTCTAAGGCAATTACCAAAGACCTAAACTATGATTTACTTACAAGGATCTTCATAATTTTATAATTAATTTATAATAAAAAATCATTGTTAACAAAAATATGGCTAGTAGATATGATTAATCCATACAAATATTAAAAACCATTTCAAAAATATAATGGTATGGATTTCTTAAGTAAATTATTTAAAAGGTAATCCTAAATTCAGAGAACTTATTTTATTTATACTCATGTATATATGTATAGAGAGTCAGACTGAACAAAATGTATAGAAGTTATGATTGTATTAAAGTGAAGGTAATTTCTCTTGTTTTTAACATTTTCCAGAGAATGCATATTACTTTTGAAGTTATGAAAATGTTATTGGTTAAAAAAATGAAGATTCAGATGTGGTATCTCAATTCAAAATTCCCAACATCAAAAGGCTATTTTCTGTGATTTTTTTCCCCCAGTGATGTCCCCTTACTGATGTTTGAAGTGGCTGTAACTAGCATTTCCCTACTTTGATAAGCTTTTCCTTTCAGACCAGTTGAGGTACAGTGAATAATTTCTCTCAGCTTATCTCACATTAAAGTGTGAGATTTCCTTGTGGGATTTAAAAAGCCACAAAACTTTATAAACATAAGAATTACTTCCACATTAAAGAACTAAACGCAGCAGGATAGTAGTGTAGGCTCAGGGAATGACTTAGTCATTGAATTGAAATGGAATATTCCCCTCAGGTGATTTAGAAAATGTCATAATCTTTTCAATAATGATGAACTGAACAGGCTTAGAGAGATCAAGGTAAAAGCCAGTTTGGAGGCTAAAAGGTGCAATCATCACAATTTGAACTTTTAATCTGAAAGACCTTCAATTTCCTCCCCCATTGGCGTCCATGGGACAGCTTAACTATAGGATTCACCTAATTCCAGCTCAACTATTTGAAGGTACCTTGAAAGCGTCTATAAAGCATAAGGGATCATTCAAGAAGCTAAGAGATTTGGGCATTCAAAGTCTCCCAATGCTAACATCACAGATTGTAACTTTTAAGTATCTTTGTGCTTCAAATATAAGGATAGGCCCCTTAAGATTATTGCCAATGAAGACATAAATGTCAAAATCTGTTAGACACTTATAGACTGCTATAATTGATGGGATGTGGATAAGGCCGAGTAGACAGATGTATGAAACTTGTGATCTTTTGGATGACAGTGTGCAACTGCTATAACTGTGACCCAGAATCCTTTAATTGGAACCATAAACTTAGCAAGTCAAATGGAATAGTGAAAAATAGCAGCCTTTCGGAGGACATAGATTAAGGATCAATGTGCAAGTCTTAGAAAAATGCAATAGGCTGCAGTGACTGACAGGGATGTCCTACTTCAAAGAATGGGTAAAAGAGCTCCCTCTGATGCACAGAACCTGTATACAAAGACATAAAGGGATTTCACCCAATTGTCAGGAAAATGGAGTGTCAGGCACATTGTTACACTCAGGAAGACTAGCAAAGCACATCTGTCTGGCTAAGATAAAGTTCCGTGCTTCTAAATTAGGAGACTGTGCCAATGACAAATGGAATATGGAAAAATGCCCCTTGGACAAAAGGAAAAAGTGGATTATAGGATTATAGGAAACACCTGTCCAAAATAAAAATGTCGAAGTTTATAGAGTATCACTCTAAGGGTTCCTATGGAAATTAATTTGAATTCCTAGGTATTTTAGGGAATACAAAGAAGTAGGACAAGTACTCTATCTGTGTAATTGTACTCGGGAATACACAAACTATTAATTGTAGTAATGAATTCATAAAAATAAAACCTAATATTAAAATTTTACTTGAGTTGGCCCTGAACAAGAGTGCTTACAAGCATTGATCCCTCACACAGTGGCAAATCTGCAGATGCCATTTGACTTGCCTAAAATTAACTACTAATAGCTTGTTGTTGACTGGAAGCCTTACAAATAACATAAAGAGTTAATTCATATTTTGTATATTATACTGTAGTCTGATGGTGAAGTATGCTAGAGAAAATGTGTGAAGAAATTCATAAGAGAACATACATTTACAGTTCCTTAGTTATTGAAAAATTCATATATAAATGGAGCCATGTAGTTCAAATCTGTGTTGTTCAAAAGTCAACTGTACCTTTCATAAAATTTTTAGGTATTTTAAAGTATTCATTTGTTTAATTCTCATAACAAACTTATAAGATAAGTATCATTGATTTCTCCACTGTATAAATCAGTAACACAAGCAAAGCAATATTAAGTAATTGGTCTGATGTCATACAGTTCGTAAGTGGGAATCAGGAGTTAAACCCAGCCAGTATGATTTCACTGCCCACGCATTTAACCAACATTCTAGAGTTCCTACTCAGGAAACATAGTAAATCCAGAGTCAATATTCAGTGTCTTCAGATCTTGTCTGTGAGAACAAAACTGATTTCTTGTCAATCTCTTGGACTCCCGATTTCATACTGTCTGGTACATGTAGATGTCATTACATTTGACAAGATTCAATTACTTACATAGTATTTCTAATACGGGATAGTGGACACAGACACACACACACACAGAAGGACCTTACTTATTCTTTCCCTATGTTGTTCTTTTCTCTAACTGAGTGGCTCTCAGAAGACTTAGCGTGAATAAGAAATACAGGGGAGCCTTTGTTAAAAACACAGATTGTTCAGTCTTATCCGATGAAAACCAGATTCAGTAGCCATGCAGTAGATCCAACAATTTGCATTTCCAACAAGGTCCCAGATAATGGCAGTGCTGCTGATCTAGAAATCATGCTGACCGGTGCTCTAGTGGAAAACTCACAAAGATTTATCTTTCTTCAAGCATATTCATGACTTTTTCATTGGTTCTGATTTTCTATGTCTTGTGAACTCCCAGTATGTGGATTTCCCCCTTTAAATTTCTGAAAACATCACTGAAACCAGGCCCACAGATTATTCATCAAACAATGATATTTCTGTTTGTGTTTATTTTGGTTTAATCCAAATAATACACAAAACAATTAGTCTGGTGTGGCTTCATGTAACTTTTAAGTGAGTATAGGATCTCTCTAACATTATGGGGTTATCAAAGTTCTTATGTTTTGGTAAAACATTCACTATTAACTATTGTCATCTAGAGGCCTTATCCATTCTTTTCATATACTTTATGTTCTTAGAATATTTTCTTTTTAAAATTTATTTTTGCCATTTTTTGGTCTTTATCATTGTTTCACATATGCTACTGGAGATGAATAAACCACAAACAGCAGCCAATATGAAGAAAATAGGTAGAATAAAGACAAAAGATAGTATGATCCACAACCCATCATAATATTACACAGAAGTATACAATGGTCACAATCCTACACACAAAGAAACATTATATATTTGCTGACTTTTACATTCAATTAAATTTCATTGGCAAAAAAAAAAAAATGAAAGCTTGCAAACAAGCTTAAGGAGATAGTGTGAGCAAAAGATGGCCTCCACTAGTGTCTATAAGGCTGATTCTGAAGAAATTCACATTTACCAATCCAGAAGTCATAATATTGGGGTTAATGGACACTACACACATACTTGCAAATTCAAAAGTAAGAGAAAAACAAAGGGATTCTAGGAATTGGATTTTAACCAAAAAATGTGTTCTTTAAAAGTTAGTTGTAATAAAGAGAACAGGGCTGAGTCAGATGAAGAAAGACGTCCTGTACTTGCTAAAATGCTTAACAACTTCCTTCCACAGGCCCAGGGCTGCTGAGGCCACAGAATTGTTTTGGGCCTGCACGTACAAATAAATCCAATTGAAACAACAAATACCTAAACTGAAAAACAAGAGGAATTATTAAGACATACAAGATCAAAATATAAAATATAAAGTGCTCTTTAACATCATAGAAAAAATCAGTAGAAAAATAAAAGTTTTGGGTACAAAAATGGTAATTTCCTAAGAAAAAATGCAAATGTTCAAAACACTTAGAAATTATATATATGATATTTTACACATCTCAAATAGCGAAAGAGTAAATATTAAAGGATAATAGCAAAAATAGACATTTTCATTTTCAAAGCCAAGACATGGAAATAATTCTAAATCAATATTTCAGACACACCATCATCCATCAGGTCATGGAAATGACTGTATTCTTAAATATTGCTTCTGAAGTATCCAATTCAACTTGTGTCACTTATGAAAAAGAAAATATTTGTTTTTCTAATGCATTCGAGACATACAGTTGATCTTCACTATTCATGAATTTAATATTTGAGAATTTGGTTACTTGCTAAAATTTGTCACCACAAAATCAAGGTTCATAATGCCTTCACCTTGGACGTGATGCAGGTTGGGTGACAAAAAATTTGTCCCTCAAAATGCACTTTCCAGAAGTAATGCTCTGCTGTCTTGTTTCATCTCTAACACTGTAAATGAGTATGTTTTTTGTAATCTGTCTACTGCCACTTTTCACTTTTTTAAAAATTTTTTTGGGAGTATTTTGTGTTTTGTTTTTAAATGCCCCAAAACCATAGTGCTGAAGTTCTATCTAATGTTTCCAAATGCGAAGACTGCAGGGTATTTTATGGCGTGAGTTATAGTGTTGTAGGCTGTGAGTTCAATGTTACTGACACAGTTAAATAAGGTATGTTTAAGTAGAAATAGACATGTTAACTAACTGGAATTTAAATAAACACTTATTTAAAAAAAACAGAAACAAACATAAAACAAGGATAAATATGGGTCAGTTAACTAAATGTTGTGAACAGAGGCTCTGCAAAACTCCAATCCTGAATTTTCATGTTTTCTAATTCAGTGTCCACATCACCTAACAAAACATAAATACTATCACTAAGGAGAACTGACTGTATCTGATTTTACCAGTTCCCTTATTTCTCTCAAAAGTCCCATTGTATGTTTTCACATTTAGAAAGTTTCTTATTTCACTTTGATAACAGGATTCTATTTTCTAATCATGAAAGTCACATCAAGAACAAATAACAATTACCAAAAATAAACACAACAAAATTCTAAATGTGCCATTCTTGCCCAACTCTACAGAATGTAGCCTGACTCATCAATAACTCCTGGGGGAGGCTTAATCACAAGCTTTATGATACAGGCTAGGGACAGATGCCTACTGTACTCAGAAGGCCATCAGGGGCTGGACTAGGATAGCAAATAATTGGCCTGCACATCACCAAACTAAACGTAGGGCAGAATTCAGCCTGAATATAGACAAGTAACATTATAAGGTCACTACAACAATTTCACCATTTTGTGGTTAGTGTTCAGGGTATTAAACCTAAAGAAATGTCAATACATTTTATTTGGTATAGCTAGAATCATTGTGTTATCCATCAGCGATTATCATTTTAATGATAAAATTAGTGTCCATGTTTTAATGGGTCTTAGGAAAGTTATTCAAACTTTTGTTTTGTCATTCAAAAAGCTCATGTTAAGAACATCAGGGTGGCTTCAGTTTGTTAAGTATCCGACTCTTGATTTCAGCTCAAGTCATGATGCCACGGTTTGTGAGTTCAAGCCCAGTGTCAGGCTCCATACTGACAGCAGAAAGCCTACTTGGATTCTCTCTCATTCTCTCTCTGCTCCTCCCCCACTTGCTCTCACTTTTTCTCTCAAAATAAATAAATAAATATTAAAAAAAAAAAAGAAGGTCATGATAAACTTGGGCTTTGTGCATTAGAGTGACTGATGTGAACATCTGATCCTTTTGGACCTTCTGGGAGTTCCATCATTTGAGAGTAGGAGCCCAAAACTCCCAGAACAGTTCAGTAGTGAAGTTGTAAAGATACATTTGCAGATCCTTTCTACTTTTTTCTGTTTTATTGTATTTTCTTCCCAATCTTCTCCAAGGCTTTAGAAAAGGCATTATAAGAAAGACTTTTAAAAATGGCTACTTAGTACGTTTTTTCAAACATATAAATGAATACATTTCGAAAGACTGATGGAAGAGCCCTTTATAACATTTTACTATTTAACTCTTAACAACGTATTTTGCCTCTCTAGATTCCTCTCAAAATAAGATGATTTCTGTGAAGAATACCAAACTCAAGGTGAGTATTAACATCAAAGAAACATATTTTATCCTTAAACATTAATGGGACCTCAAAATACCTGAAAATGGAAAGAGTAAAAGGCCAATTTTCAGTAGAAAATCAAAAACATCTTATACACCATTTTATTTTTAAAGTTTATTTATTTATTTTTGAGAGAGAGAAACAGAGAGAGAGAAAGTGCAAGTGAGGGGCAGAGAGAGAGGGAAAGAAAATCCCAAGCAGGCTCTGTGCCATTGCTCAAAATCATGAACCATGAGATTATGACCTGAGCTGAGGTCAAAAGTTAGATGCTTTACTGACTGAGACACCTCGACATTCCCTAGACCATTTTAAAATGACATGAGGATCAGAGGAAGTGGAGCATCCAGAGGAATATTCATAGGGTCACTTCTTTCAGGCATGTATCAGTTGCTAACAGAAGTCTTCAACATTCCAGGTCCTACATTTGCACTCATTCCCCTTCTAATGCAATTTTAGTAGAAAGTCAGTTTGGCTGCATTATTGTCTGTATTTTGCTCTCTCTTACCTTGACAGGATTCTCTCCTTTTCCTCTCTTCCACTCTTCCTTCATTCCAACTCCATTTCCCTTTTCAATATTTCTATAAGTCCCAACAGGCCAAATCAATGCCTTTTTAACTTCAGAAGTTTCTTTTTCTTTTTCTTTTTCTACCAAATGTCTTTTTTTTTTTTTTTTGCATCTTTGGCTCATCCAGTTATATAGCTCATGGAACTAAGCATAAACCCTCATTTCCTGACACTGCATATTCATTTACTCTGGAAAGAATTTAGATCTCAATCACCAAGGCTTAGGGAAAAAACGAAGAATTTAATCCAAGAAAGCAATTGCAAATGCATTTTAAAAACCAGCTAAAAGTTCGACATATGAAATTAATTAAATAAATGATGGTTACTCCATCATGCTATTTAACCTTTATATTGATGCTATATAACCATTTACATAGTGAATGAAGAGGGAGAGATGAATAAAAAAGGGATTAAGACCCAAAGAATTAATGAGAAGAAGACCGCAAAAGGAAAGACAAGTCCAGTAGGTGACTCTCCAGAGAAACTAAACAAGCTCCACAAAGCACATATTCTCAGAGGAAGGGAAATGTCTTAGCTGTGCCAGGAACAGGATGTCAGGCTACGTGGATCGTCACTGATGACTGTTTCCGGGGAGGAGTTGGTTAGGGGGGTTTGCTAAGTTGGGGGGCACAAAACTGAGTAGGCAAGAATCATTGATGAAGAAATCCAGGCGAAACCTGAACAAAGGGCTTTTGAATGCATGACTGGATATAAGTGCTCTTTGAAAGGTGAGGGAAATAAAGAGTAGGGCTGGGTCTTGAGAAGAAGTGATGAGTCAAAACCAGTCAAAGTAAACCGAAAAAAAAAAATTGAGGAAAAAAGCACTATTAAAGTATTAATCAAGTTTTACAATTAATTTTTATACATATAAAGGAAAAATAATATTGATATATTTAAAAGGGCTAGTATTAACGCCAATGACAGCATTTTTTTCTGTGATATTTCATATATAATAAAATACGAAGATGAGGTCCTTGTTTGTCCCAAATGCTGTACCAAACATCGTAATGAGATATAAGGGCGCCTGGATGGTTCAGTCGGTTGAGCGTCCGACTTCAGCTCAGGTGATGATCTCACGGTTTGTGGGTTGGAGCCCCGTGTCAGGCTCTGTGCTGACCGCTAGCTCAGAGCCTGGAGCCTGCTTCAAATTCTGTATCTCCCTCTCTCTCTGACCCTCCCCTGCTCACGCTCTCTCTGTCTCTTGAAAAAATAAAAATAAATTAAAATAAATTTTAAAAAAGATATAATAATATCTCAAAACAAAAATATATCCTCAACATATACTCACACACAGACGTATACTCCCACATACTCAGATGTCATAAAACTATGACAACTGCTAAGAAAACTCTGAGGAAGATAAAAGGAGCTTATCATAATAGGGTGCCTGGAGTACTAAACAGTAAGCAAGAAGAGTTACTGCAGCAAAGATGGGAAGGTTTTATTAGACAAAACGAAAAAGCACCTACATTTGAAGTTGAGAGAACAATGGATAAGGAAAATATAAAAATCAAATATAAAGATCAGGACTAAGTGTCCTGAGGAATGTTTAGGTTTTCTTTTATTTATAATTTAATCTGGCTGTGCCATTTATATCAAACTAAACAATGCTGACACAAGTCTCTAAAGTCATTTCTATTAATATACTAATATGCTATTTTCATCCTATTTGCCTCACCAAATTTTGGTACCCTGAGGACCATTTGGAGCAACTCATGTAATGTGGACATTTTTGTGTTGCCCCAATTGAAATCTTTTTTTCTAGTATTTATTTTAAAAAAGGGCTATTCTGAAAGTAGATGCGTATATTTTTGTAGGATTTTAGTAGGAAGAAAATCTTGCTCCACTCAAAAGTATGATGCATCTCAAAGCATAGTCAGTCAAGATCCTGCCAGATGGCCAGTGATCAATTTCAGACGAATTCAAATTCAGTTTTAGATTCCTCAGTCAGTACTCAAAGGTCGACTCAAAGGTGCACTGTAGCAAAGTACACTCAAAACACAGTTACTGCCCACAGACAGCTTATAGTACAACATCTGATTGACATTCTTGACAAAGAAAAGTAAAGGAGTAAAATACTGGTCATGCTCATTTATGTCTTATTGAAATCACCATGAAACTGCATGTTTTAATTAATTTAATCCTCATGTTACAGATTTTGAATCTTACTGTCTGGGAATTTAAATATTTCAACAAATATCTAACCTAATACTCCCCAGCTAAATAAATAATAAATGTATCCTAAAATCAAATGTCACAGATGTCTAATTATAGAATAAGATGAGGAAGAAATACAATAATTTAATAAAAATCTAAGAAATCTACCTATGAGTATTATTAAATGTTATTGTGACTTCAGGAAATTATATATAATTAAATAAACCTCTGAACAGAGGAAGAAAATATTTTTATAAGTAGAAGAACACTTAAAGCAGGTTTTTGTGTTTTCAATATCCTCTTTTTTTTGCATAATATTATGTCACATAATGAAATCTATAAACTTAGGGGCGCCTTAGTGGCTCAGTTGGTTAAGCGTCCGGCTTCGGCTCAGCTTATGAACTCAGGGTTCGTGGGTTTGAGTCCGCTTTGGGCTCTGTGCTGACAGCTAGCTCAGAGCCTGAGCCTGCTTCAGATTCTGTATCTCCCTCTCTCTCTGACCCTCCCCTGCTCACGCTCTCTCTCTGTCTCTCAAAAATAAAAAACATAAAAAAATTTAAAAAAAAGAAATCTATAGACTTAAGAAGGAAAAGGATTCTGATGGAATCATTCAAAGAAGTAGTGTAAATTTCTCAGTTTATTGCAAATAAATCTACATTTGAAATCTACGTTTAAATAAATCTACACCGAAAAATACTATTTATTTGATAATTTGATTCATTCATTCTAAGGCAAGTATAGTTTAAAGCCCAGAAGATAAACTGATGGGTTAAAGGAGACCCCTGATCTCACTAAACTCACTCACAAACCATATAGGTTTATATTTTACAAAAATATTAAAATTGTGTAAGTAGTACTATGAACAACTGTCTAGTTTTTATAGTACAATTCTGATAGCTACCAATAATGAATATTTTTAGTAATGTAGAGAAGTTTCTTGAAATCTATTTTCTCATAGAAATCAGAATAAATTTTGCCCACAACACCAGAATTCAATCTATCTCCATATTATTTCTCTCTCTAGAGTATTTTCTTCCTCTCTAACAGTATTCTCTTTAGACTGATTAATAGTAATAGCTGTTTGCTCACACTTGATCTCAATCCAGAATTCCTCTTGGGGTGTATCTGCAAGTGTATTAGCTCTTATCATTCTTTGGCAGAATGTGCTAGTACTTGATCTTCTTCCATGAGTGTGACTCCTGGGTAAAGAATAATCTTCACCAACAGGGAAATTTTTTTTTTTTTTGCAACAAAACACAGATCACGGGTATGACTCCTGGGTAAATAATAAACTTAAGAAACAGGGAAAACTTCTGTGCAACAGAGCATAACTCTGCAGTGACTAGCGGCCTATATTTCTACCCAGAAGTTGGCACAGCAGACCAAGTACTATAACTGACCACATCATAATTGCTTGGTGAGAATTAGCAACGAAATATGGAATTTTAAGGATTATTCAGGTTCTCAGAATAATAAGGCATCTATTACTACAGTAGATTCAAAGAAATTAACAAGACCTATAGCTCCTTACAGGTAAACATCCATATATATGTTTTCTTTTTAACTGGATTCTTTAATAAAATTTTACAATTATCCACAAAGTAAATTATGTTTTTCAGAGAATATAACTCACGTTCCTCACAATAAACATTTTTAATTTAATATTTCAAATAGTTAAAACTCTATTTCAATAAATGTTAGCAATAGAATTTCTTTACTTTTAACTGTTCACTTTCCAATTTTTTATTTTCTTCATACTTTACGAATCTTATAGAAGTACATCAACCAGCAAACAACACCCATGTTTCTGGCATTTTGATTATGATGTTTATTTTCTAAATAATGTATTAGTTACAAAAATTTGATAGCAATCGACAATTTAAAATGTATTCAAATGAATGCTTGACTAATTTAAAAGATAAAATCAATGAATAATAAGCATGGCACACAACATGTTTAGCCATATGTATGTATTGAAACCACTTTTATTTCCATAGATGGGACATTCTGAGGGATTACATAGTCAAATGTCTCTGCTTAACTCTATTGCCACACATTAAAGAATCTCCATTTGCTATTCAACTTACGAATCAGAACTCTTTATTTTAAATTTTATGTGTATTTACTTATTTATATGTGAGAGTGCGAGCAGGGGTGGGCAGAGGGAGAGGGGGACAAAGGATCCCAAGCAGGCTCCTCACTGATAGTAGAAAGCCAGATGCAGGACTTGAACTCATGAACTGTGAGATCATGACCTGAGCCAAAGTCAGATGCTCAACCAACAAAGCCACCCAGGTGCCCCAGACTCTTCTGACATTTACAAAATTATTGTTGTTTTTACTAGATTGTTTGCATGCAAGATTTATTCTCATATTAACTTTTATCTTTCTTTTCAATCGTTAAAGAGAAGTGACATATTCCCCTCTTAAAAACTCCCATAAAATCACCTTTTTTCTAATGTTTAGCTGTTTCATATTACATGTGGATTCAAAGAAAGTAACCAGTTAAATTTTATTTCTTCAGTAGGTAAATGGCTATTTCTCTGTATTTTTTATACTAAATTCTTCAAAAATTTTTCCTTAACCATTAACTGTTAGGTTGTTCAGAGAATTTAATTATGTTGAAATGTTCTTAATCTTGTAATAAATGTGTTTAATTTAATAATATAAATATTAAAAATAATGCAGATATAAAAAATGAAAAGTTAACGTAGCTTCATATTTCATTGATTCAATAATATGGCACACAGTTTATGTATATATTTTATTACTTAATGGGTAATAATGTTGAGACATTTCTTTCTCTTTCCTGAGTGGTGAACTCCTTACCAAAGGACTTTGAATGACTCATTGAATCTACTACTTCTGTACAAGTCCAGAGAAGTCTGGTGTCAAAAAAGTACCCTCTTATTTGCTCCTAAAGTTGATTTTCAACATGAGAATGTCTCAAAGTTTAATTCTGTTGCTTTGTTTTCTGCTTTATTGTTTACTGTGTAGGTAAGCAGACGCAAACTAAAACTTCATTGAAATATCTGAAAAATGGATCTCTCAAGTGGCTCAGTTGGTTAAGTCTCCAACTTTGGCTTAGGTCATGATCTCAGGGTTTGTGGGTTCGAGCCCACAACAGGTTCTATGCTTCAGATCATCCTCTGTCTCCCTCTCTCTCTGCCCCTCCCCTGCTCTTATGCTCTCTCTCTTTCAATAATAAATAAACATAAAAAAAGGAACACCTGAAAAAATATTGTTGCTGGTGAAAATTAACCTTATCAGTTTCTTGTTGGCAAATATGAGAGAAAAGCCTTAGATAATCTATAGAACTTTCTACTCTCACCCATGGGAAACTAAATGTACTGCAAATTTTACATACAACTTTTTTATAATTTGTGAACACATTTTTCACAACTATGCTTGTATTATGGCTATATAAAACTAAAAGTGCATTTTCTTAACAGAAACAATGATAGATAAGTAAATGTCATAAAAGGTACTGGACAAGCTGCTTATAATATATTGCTTAATACACTAAAATTAATCTGTCTCTTTCTTCCTTTTTACTCTTCTTAGAGTTGTTCTCCCTAGATGTCTATGTCCTCCTGCAAATAACTTTAAATTGGAGATTAGTAAACCATTTTTGACATAGCCTCTGCTACAAATCATCTTAAATTTACTTTTCACTGAGCAACACTTTCAGTCTTTCTGAAAATTTAATTAGATATTTGGTAAAAATTAATTCTATAGAACTAGAGTATACCTAATGGTATACTCCATATTTGCTAATGCTCTAGCTTTGAGACAAAAATGTCTTTTCTTCTTCTAAATAGACTACCTGATAGAACCAAATGAATCTCTAATTCATAAAAAATTGACAGAGTTTACAAAAGTTAAATCAAGTTAATCAGTATATGCTGTAACACTGAAGTTTGGTGGTGGAAGAAAGTCACACATTTTGAGATAGCCGTATCGGGAGTCTGTCAAACCACAACTACTCCCAAGGTGATTTCTTTTGAAAGTGGGTCAACTTTTCTCCTTCTTTTCTGAGGGCACAGCTTCTAAGAAGCTCTAAGTCTTCTCAAGCTCTTCCTTAGGGAGCACAAAGCTATAGCCTAAGGTCGAGTAACATAGACATAACAGATGTTAAGGTGATCCTATATAGTTTATATGTAAGATCAGTATATATATATCAGGAACTGCTTATAAACTGTCCTTTTTTTGTTAAAACAATTATATTTGTCAGTTATTAATTAACAAAAAGTAACCACAAAATGTTGAAGTTACAATCACAACAAATTTCTGAATATGAACTTCCATATACTTAATTAAATTGAGGATATCAAAGTAGCAAAAATAAATGTATCCAATGTCATGTATTATAAACCTGTATTTTCTGTTGTTTTAATTCAGTATTAAACTGGATTGTGCTAAAAGAAGCCTTATACTCTTATTTTATTTTTCAATTTTCTCCAGTGTCATATATATTTATATAGATTAAATATGTGTGACATATACATTAAATATACATTTTACATATTTTATATCATATTATATAATCATGCAGTATACCTTACATACCATATGACATTTTAGATCTTTCCCGTATATGACATTTAGCATAAATGTTTGCTAAATCTTATATCCCTTCTACATGCCAGTGCTGCTGCAAACATGTCACATTCTTTATAATTATATCTTCAGGGCAATCTGATATGGTAGGGAGCTACTGTTATCTTCCCACATTTCATACACAGTCAACTCAGAAGGACAGAGAGGTCGCATGTATAGTCAAGATCTCCTGACATACTAAAGGGAAGCTACACAGCAAACCAGGCTGTTTCTGATTCTATGTACTAACCGCTGTTGAATATGATCCCTCATGGGGCGCCTGGGTGGCTCAGTTGGTTAAGCCTCCGACTTCGGCTCTGGTCAGATCTCACGTTCATGGGTTTGAGCCCCGCGTCAGGCTCTGTGCTGACAGCTAGCTCAGAGCCTGGAGCCTGCTTTTGGTTCTGTGTCTTCTTCTCTCTCTGCCCCTCCCCCTCTCATGCTCTGTCTCTCTCTGTATCAAAAATAAATAAAACATAAAAAAAAAAGAATATGATCCCTCGAGGCATAATAGCATAGGCATAATTAATTTGATTGCAAGCAGTTTTTTAAAGTATGTTTAGGAGACTATTTCTTAGAGGGGCACCTCAGTGACTCGGTCAGGTAAGCTGAGGACTCGGCTCGGGTCACAATCTCATGATTCATGAGTTCGAACCCCCCATTGGGCTGTGCCCTGATAGCCTGCTTAAAGTTCTCTCTCTCCTCCCTCACTTGTGCTCTCTCTCTCTCTCTCTCAAAGTAAATAAATATTATAGAAAAAGAGATTATTTTTTAGATAACAAATCATTTTTAGAAAAAAATATTTTATGCACATTTGATGCAATCTCCGTAGTGCACATGCACACATTCTCCCTCTCTCAAAAGCAAACAAAAGAAAACAATGCAAAAAAACAAAAAAAAGCATTTAATAAATGTTTAATAATATGCAAATAAAATGCTAATAGTAATAATGATTGAGTTCTAGTACAAACCATAAATAACAAAGTTCACATGTTATGATGTCATTTGAACTCTTCCTTCCCTAAAACCTGTCACATGAGCATAATTGTTTTAGAGCCATAGTCTCTCTCAAAATGACATTTACTAAATGTATGTAACAAAACCTTAGGCATCCTTACTAAGGATCACTCATTTTTAATGCAAGTATCTGGATGACACTGATCAGTGGCACATTGATCTATATAGATGAAAATTTTTTTCTTACAAATACATTTAAAAGATGAATATTCTCCTAAATAAGGACCAAAGAAGTAGTTTATATTTTCAAATAATACTGCCTTATGATGTTTTCTTTCCATAACAGTTTCACAATGATTAAAAAAAAACAGTCTTCAATTTCAGAAGTCACCTGAGCATTATCTCCAAGCATTAGGAAAAACTGGCATATGTACAGCACTTAACATAATGACTGGCATATAGTAAATACCCAATATGCATTTTATTGATATTTCTTCTCTTAGTGCTACCATTACTGTTACTATCATTACTACTTGTAAAAGACAAATAAATAATTATTAGCAAAATCAATAATAAGTATCCACTGCTAATGTACTTGATAGCATGTGGACTTTCATTTTTAATTTAGCTAAGGTGAGAGGACATAATATTCTTCTTCTTAAAGATTCTAAAAACCTCCTGTGTTTCTCTGCTTCCTGTATATCAAAATTCTCAAATATAGACCTTATTTATTCCATAGGTTAATTTGAAACTATGAAATATCAGAAAATATCCATTGATAAGGCTCCTTTCTATTTCCAAAGGAAATTTTTTCAAGAATTCTATTAATATAAGAACCATTTCAGTGAAACTTAACTTCACACCACTTAGATGATACAATTCAGATATTTTACTTATTTTCAAAATCATTTCTTCATATACTTTATGGTTCTCAAAATGCATCTATAATTTGTATGTACATGTGTATGGTTTCTTGATATCACATAACAAAAGGTATATTTAAATCCATTACAATACTGTTTTAATTTTTATCAAATAATTTGTGATTATTCAAATTCTAGTTTTGTCATGTGTATTGACTTGTAATATATTTAAAACGTTTTCATATTTTGCCCAATGTCCCTAAATTTACTATTGTGTAAAAAGCCTAGGAATTTTAATGAGAAATTTTTTTTAAAAAATATAATGTTATAAATTAACACATTGTTTGGATTCCAGAATACAGCCTATCCCCATAGAAATGCAAAGCATAGCCATCAGTTTGTATCTCAATCTAACAAGATGTACTATAAAATGCCTCATCACAGTTAGTGAACATTCTGACCATCTGGTTTGCCCTTCGCTATCAAGAGTCCCCACACACAAAAATATCTCCTGTTCAGCACACAATCAAGATACAGATGCTGGGTTATCATCCTTCCATTCATTCTCTTGGATACTTACTGGATGTCTACCACATTACAGTCACTGTTCTGGGCACTTGAAATGCATCACTGAGCAAAATAGATTTAAAAAATTTTGCCCTCAGAGCTTATACAAACAGCATAACAGACAATAAATTACATAGCAAAGTAGAAGGTTGTAAGTGTCACTGAAGGGAAAGCAATGGAGAAGGGTACATTGAATCACACACACCAATATGTCAGGGGACAGGGAAAGGTCACAACTTTAAATCAGATGGTTAAGGCGGGGCATTTTGGAGAAGATGACATTTATGCAAGGATTTGAAAGAGGAAAAGTCACTTCCTATGTGAGTATCTGAGAAAAGTTCTGTCCAGGTAGAAGCAATATCCAATGCAAGGTGTTTATGTTTGGGATATACCTGGAATGTTTAAATCACATCAAGGAGAAGCTGTAGGTGAACTGTTGATTAAAAAGGAATAGTAGAAGATAAAATCAGAAGAAACTGAGGGTCCTATTATGGTCAAATACTACAGACCACTGTGAGGGTGCTGGCTTGGTTTTTCTGTCTCTGAGTGAAATGGGGAGACATTGGAGGATTTTGAGCAGGGGTTGTCTTAATCTGTCTTTGAAGGATCACACCAGCTGCTGCATTGAAAACAGTGTGCAGGATGTGAGAATAAATGCAGGCAAATCAGTTCAAAAGGCTTAGGCAGCATGGTAACATTAGAGAAACAGTAGTGGTTACAAAGTGGTAGAATTGTGGATGCAGTGTCATGGCTATAAGAAGGATACGATAGAACAGGAAAATGAAAATAGACGGGGTGTTTTGGTTTGATTAAGTAGAAATATGAAATGTTCATTAATAGAGATGATTAAGAATAAACTATCAAAATTTCCGCAGTATAAGACTCCAGATTATCAGTTTTAATTATATTAAATATTATGATTACAAGAATCAATTTGAAAAACAGTTCTGACTTTTCTTTGAGCTCTGTCGGTGCCTATTTTGTGGATGCTGAACATTGTATTTTGTTAGCCTTTGACAATGTGCTGTTTTCCTGGTCCAACTAAGCAATTAACTAATGGTCTAATAAGATCTCCATATGACTTTTGCCTATATTCTAGTCCCATAGGGTTATTACTGATCATAATCTCCAGGTTTTGCTGAGATTGTCTGCTTAAATGTTTATATTACAACATTAAGCCAAATTGGAAAAACATGACTTTCATTAGAATTCTAATCAATATATTTGAGATCGCCACAGGAAGATAGATATTGAATGTATGCTTCAAACTTAAATTTTGGTAGACAATGTATTATCCTTGAAGCACAATGACCACTTTTGTCATGATATGTGTCTTATTTACTAATACATCATGAAAAAGTGCTTAAAACCAAAGATATTTCTGAAAAATTTGTATTCCTCCTTGAAATAACCTTTTGGTAAGTTAATTTCAATATTTTGAATGAAAATTAAAATAAAATTAATCTTTAAAGATTTACTGAAATTTAAATGAAAGTATTCAGAAAAATATACTTTTATAGAGAGCTGTTAATATCCATGTGAAGTTGATGCCTGAAAGCTTATTGAGTTCCTGTATGAAAGGCAAGAGTCCATTTAAAACATCAAAAACAAAAAATCTTAGAACCTTATATTCTCTCTCTCTCACTCTTAGTATGATTATGTGAGCTATAAATTTTGTGAAAGAACTTTAATAGGAAGATATTTCTATACAATTTCTGTAAAGAAAAAACAAAAAGTTTTATATATATATGTATATATGTGTGTATATATATATATCTATATATATATATCTATATATATATCCATCCTCAATGGAGCTTACACAGCTTTATTTTATCTAGTCTCCATCTGTTTGTCTGGCTCAGTTCTGGGCACTAGTATGTTTAAAACAAGTGATAACTGTTTGCTCAACAGAAATCCATAGTCAGCAACCTCATTTCTATTTCTGTCTTTCATAATTGGGCCAGAGGCTTTTGCTTAAGACAAAAAGATACCATTATGATTTGACTATGTATATTTTTTTAAATCTGTATGGAGTTACCCAAAAGAACAAGTAAGAATATTATCCAAAAGTATTAGGAAATTTAGGGGAAGAAAGAGGGAAATTTTTCTTTCTTTAGGAGAATACATAAGTCAAATAGAGGAAAGTTAATAATGAAGAATAAAACTTCCAAACCATTATAAGTTGCTCTTCAATGGTTTTTAGGGAAAGAGAAAAAAAAGCAAACTTCTTTATTTACTGATGTATTTTCATATATATGTAACTTTAAAGGACTATTCAGGATCACATATATTTCCCAACATTTCCTAGCATTTTTATTTAGACTGGCTTAATCAATTCTTAAATTTATGAATCCCTAACTGTATATATAATACACAGGTTATTATCAACTAGATAATAGACAGTGAGAGAGAGTGAGTGAGAGAGAGAACACATGAGCAGGAGAAAGGGGCAGAGAGATTGAGAGAGAAACCTAAGCAGACTCCATGCTCAGGATAGAGCCTGACACAGGTGTTGATTCCACAACCCTGGGATCATGACCTTGATTTCAAAACCCAGGGATCTTGATCAAATCAAGAGTTGGATGCTAAGCCAACTGAGCCACCCAGGCATCCTTGTAAACGTTGTATAGTAATTTTCACACTACTTGTTGAAGATCCAGCAGTGTAAGTGAAAGATGTAATACTTCTAATGAGGCTTAACATATACAAGACAAAAGAATATTACACAAATAATTAAGAATAATCACATAGTTCTGAAATGAAGCATTAGAAAGATAAATATACTACATGCCATGGAGGTATACATAGGAAAGTATACTTATTCTAAGAAATTTCTGTGAAGTTTCCCTAAGGAAGTAGCATTTCAACTGAAAGCTGAAACATAAAATTATATGAAGGATTAGAAGAAATAGTTTACAGGTTGGAACAATAACAGAAGAGAAAAAAAGAAGTAGAGCAGTTGGGCCTATCCAAAAAGGTAAGATAATTTTTATAATTGGGGTAAAGTGGCTAGTTGGAGGTTAAATACTATATAATTCAAACCATATGATACTCTGGAAAAGGCAACATTATGGAGATTGGCGAAAACACTCATGGTTGCTAGGGGTTGGGAAGGTGAATAACAGAGTACAAAGGATTTTTAGAGCAATGAAATTACTCTGTATGATGGTACAGTGGTGGCTATAGGTCATTATAATTTTGTCCAAACTCATAGAATGTATACCACCCAGAGGAAACTGTAAAGATAGCTACAAACTTTGGGTGATAATGCATCAATGTTGGTTCATCAGTTGCTAACAAATATACCATTCTGGTGAGAATGTTAATGATTAAGGAGGCTATGCATGTGCAGGAGTAGAGGTATAAAGGAAATCCCTGTGTTTTCCACCCACTTTTGCTGTGAATCTAAAATGTATATAAAACATAGTCAATTAAAAAATAATAATGTCAAGGACAAGAGGTGATAAGGAAAGAGAGAATTAGTTTTCTTATAGGGAACCCTGAGTTCTAATAAGCACTATGGGAAAACATAATTAGCAAATGGACATGAACAACCTTTTATTTTACTCTGAGAGCAAAGTAGTGAATGGTGTGCAGGTGTTGAGGAAGAGAAAATAAATGAAGATCAGTTTTAAGAGACTTTTGTACCAGATAGGGAAAGAAATGGAGGTTGAAGACACTGGAATTAGATTAGGAACTAGATTTGTGACATAACCAGGAGAAAGACCATTCAGAATTTAGTGATGAAGGGAATGAAGCATGGGGAGTCTAGCAGTATCAAAGATGACGTCCAGGATTTGGGCACTTAGACAAGTGCTAATGCTGGTGCATTTATCAAGCTAAGAGAACATTGTAAAAGATGCAAGCTTTGAGGACAGAAGACAAAAGCCTATGGGTTTCCTTGTTATGTTTTAGCATTAATCTTTAGCAATCTGTAGAGTGTGCTAGCAAATAAAGAACCATAGAGAGGATCTGAAACAGAAAATTAAAATAGGGTCGGGCGCCTGGGTGGCTCAGTCGGTTAAGCCTCCGACTTCTGCTCAGGTCAGATCTCACGTTCGTGGGTTTGAGCCCCACATCAGGCTCTGTGCTGACAGCTAGCTCAGAGCCTGGAGCCTGTTTCCGGTTCTGTGTCTCCTTCTCTCTCTGCCCCTCCCCCTTTCATGCTCTGTCTCTCTCTGTGTCAAAAATAAAATAAAACATTAAAAAAAAAAAAAGAAAATTAAAACAAAAGATTTCAGCCAGAGTTTTGTTTGAGAGCAAGCAGCACTGAAGCAGCTATCTAGATGAATCAGTGGCATCTAACGCCCTTACACAAATCATTTAATTTTACTAACCATTACTTTTTTAACCTGAGAACATTTATGGACGAACATGAAATCGAATCCTCTTTTTCCTGCTACCAAGCTAAGGTTGAGTCATTTCATTTGCTTCATCTACTTCAATTTCTTAATTTCTATAATTAAAAATTGAGGATGGAATATGCACCATTGTGACTACAGTTAATAATCCTGTATTGTATATTTGAAAGTTGCTAAGAGAGGGAGTTTTAAAAGTTCTAATTTCCATAAGAAAGAAGTTTGTAACTGTGAGGTGATGGTTGTTTACAAGACTTATAGTGGTGATCATTTATATACAAGTGTTGAATCATTTGCCATATACCTGAAACAAATATGCCAATTACATTTTCACAGAAAACGATAACAAAGTAAGAATATGATTTAGGTTTAATCATTTATACCAAATGCATCTGAATGTGGTTGATGCCTGGGATGTAGTTTTGAGATGGATTCTGAATCCATGTCCTATCAGAAGTCTCCTGATTTCTCTCTCGGTGTGGGAGGAAGTGGTGGAACATGAGTCCAATGTTTGCAAGCTTGGGACAAGATTTTATATTTACATTTCTATATATTTATTACGTATTTGTCCATTCTTATGTTAATACAATGTAGATAATTCCAAACACATATAACCAAATAAAAAACTGCCTAATGTGTAAGAGCAGCCAGAGTCTTTTTATTTATAGACAAAATTTGATGTCCATGCCCTCTTTAAACTGTTGCTCAAAGTTTAAATTACCGCTTACATTTTAAACTAGTTCCACCCTAATTCTAAATCTTTCTGTTTCTAATTCTCTGTCCTGTATTTACCTCTCCGACATCACATCTTGCCACCAGCACCATTATTCTCCACCTTTGCCTCTCTATAACGCCATACATCTGTAAGACTAAATTTCAACCCTCATCCTACCACATTAAAATCTATAAAAATGTACCGAAATATTTGGCTGTGCAAGAAAGTTACTCTAATCTCTGGAACTTACTTCAGAGGTTGTTCCTTCTGCCTAGAACATATTTCCCACCCACTCCCTCACTTGCTTAGCCAAATCACCTTTGTTCTTCCCTACTCTGCTCACGAGACTTTTTTTCAACTCTTGCACCCAGTCTGTATTAAGTTTGCCTCATTTTTCCACGACAGTGTTAACAACTACTGCAGTATTTCCAAACTTCATTGTTGACTATCCTTTAACTGTCTTCCTCTCTCACTCTCATAAGTTTCTATTAGCATTGGGTGATTTTTAAATTTATTTTTAACCATTCAAATCATCATGTATTATATTCTACAGGATATATTATCAATTTCTGTATTTACAACACAAGTAATAATGTAGATATATAGACAAAAAGATATGTTTCATAGCTTATAAATTAAATATATATTCTATGAGATCTTTTATATTGGTTAATTTCTCATTTTTATAATAGTAGGTTAGGTAGTCATGACAAATTATTATAAATTTTATCAGTAATTTTTTATAGAGATAGAGATCCTATGTAATTTGATGATTTTTATATGTACTTTTCAAACTGCTTCCCAAAACACTATACCTATTTGGATGATCAACTATAATAGACAGAAGCGCTCAATTCACTGTTTTCTCAATAGAAAGGATTGCATTTACTTTTAAAATAGTGGTTAATTAGGTATTATAAAATGTTATATAATATTTGTTTTATTTCTCAATTTACTGATATAAGAACATATTGACTTGTTCTCCCCAAATTTGTGTGTTATCCTTTGTTGCATATTACCTCATTTACCTGTTCATCTAAAGGATTTTAGAGTAATATATATTAATTTTATGCTAATTGATTATAACAAATGCTATTATAACAAATAATTTTCATGTTATGTGCACTTAAACTTACCATGAATATTATTTGGCATTTAATTCTTTAATTTCCATTTCTGTGTAAAAGGTTAATTTGAATGTGAGTATACATGTTTATATACAAATCTATTCATTGTGTCATTTACTAACTTAGAGAAAATTCTACCCGTTTTAAGTCAGTAAATTATTCCCCAATATATAATTTGAAAATATCAATATAGTTATCTTCTATTTTAACTGAATTTTTTCACTGGATTTGAAGGTTATTTTCTTCTTTAATGTGGAATTAGTACCCATTTTTTCAAAATCATTAACCTATTGTCCAAGTTGCGCTATTCTTTCCACTGGCATCTTTATGTTTTAATACACGTTTGTATATAAAATATCTCTTCCTGAACAATATCTCATTTTCCAGTGGTAATTCTATTTATTTCTCTCTTGTTACCACATAGCACTATTAATGTTCATATGCTATAGGGAAAGTCTGCCATTTCCCCCCTTCTTTTTGAAATGATTTCTTACAGATCATTGCTTTTGTTGTTAAAGATCTATATAGTCTTTAATATAATTTCTTGAAATTCTATCAAAAAAGTAATTTTGATTGCATTTGTGCTATACCTTCAAATATATGTGTACACTTCAGAAATTCTCCTTTTAAAGAATTTAGTTTCTTAATTATTATGTATATTTCTTATTTGGTAGTCAGGAAGGTGATCAGTCTGGTATATAACCACATTTACTGTGTACATTAATTAATTTATATAGAATAAGATGGTTTAATTGGGGTTTATAAGTATTCAGTTTTTTTGTAGAAAAAAATGGCACTCTCCCTTTACAATCTGACCTGTGTCTATTGAGTTTGCCACTCGTGTCACTAAAGTATCCAAAAGTCTAATGACATATAGAAAAATATTTTCAGATTGTTTCTGAATTCAAGGAGATTTTCCTGAAATTTTGGTCAAAGATGAACTGAACTTCAAGCTTGAATACTGATGATGAGATGAGGAGGGGCTGCAATTAAATTATTAAAGGTAGACTAATTAAAGATATAGTGTAATAGTGATCGGGAATACAGGTTTTGAAGCCTGACAGCCAGAAAAGATTGTTTTCTTCATCTATACCAGCAGTTCCCAAAGTACGGTCCACAGACCTTTGGGGACTCCTAACAATCTCACTCCTTGACAACTTCCTCATTTTTGAGCACATGTCTTTTTAATGTTCGGTGTGACAAAATGGGAAGAATGAATTAAGAAATGTCTGAAGCTCCTGGGTGGCTCAGTCGGTTGAGCTTCAGGCTTCAGTTCAGGTCATGATCTCGCATTCGTGGGTTCCAGCCCCGGGGTCAAGCTTTGTTCTGACAGCTCAGAGCCTGGAACCTGCTTCACATTCTGTGTCTCCCTCTCTCTCTGCCCCTCCACTGCTCATGCTGTCTCTCTCTCTCAAAAATAAATAAAACATTAAAAAAAATTTATAATCTACACCCAAGCATGATAAATGTCCCAGAAAGCCACTTGTGTGATAGATTTGTGACTGGAATAAACAACTCTTTCAAAGCAAACCATTTCTGCTTGGTAGAATGACAAAACAGATAAACTATGGTTGCTTATACACTGGGCTACTGAGTAAATAGAGCCTTAGATTTTTGAAAATGAAAGAAACGAACTTGTATCTTTAATTTAAGCAAGAGAGAACTAGCTGTTGTCAATGGTAAAATTTGAGATTACTCATAAAAATTAGTATTTTGGAAAACTTTTATCTACTACTATGAACTTGATAACTTTCAAAATTTGAAGATTTACTGATGAGCTTGGTGACAATATTCTCAAAATTGGTCTATTGTTTTAAGAAAACCATAAGAAAAGAAGACTATTAGAAAATCTATATAACTCAGTGGTCCAATATTTTCCACATAAACAAAGCATAGATAGCATATAATACCTTACATGTATAAAACATTCATTCAAACTACAATAAAACTTCGGTTTTATTTATTTTTTAATGTTTATTTATTTTTGAGAAAGAGAGACAGAGTGTGAGCTGGGGAGGGCAGAGAGAGAGAATCTGAAACAGGCTCCAGGCTCTGAGCTGTCAGCACAGAGTCTGTTGTGGGGCTTGAACTAATAAACTGTGAGATCATGACCTAAGTCAAAGTCAGATGCTTAACTGGATAATTCACCCAGATGCCCACAATAATGGAGTATAGAAAGTTCATTAATATATTTTCATCTATTACACTGCAACTAACTAGCATTTAAGAAACTATCATTTTCTGAGTTCTAGCATAGTATCAAAGAAGAATACACAAAATTATCTAGAAAGGCTTACATATGGCTAACATTGTTCCTTTTTAAACTCATCTGTAGGAGGTCTTTTTTTTTCATGCAAAAATTGCATATAACAGATTGAATGAAAAACCAGATAGAATAAATCTATCTTCTTTTTAGTTAGATCTTTTTTTGTTAAAGCCTAAAATACCCAGTATCCCCAGGTGGTCTCCCATCCAAGTACTAGCCAGGCCTGACCTCGTTAGTTTCTGAGGTCAGAGGAGATTAGACATGTTCAGGGTCAGGTATGACCATAAACTTAAGCCAGATACTAAAGATATATTAATATCACAATAAGTCCACTCTTTTCAATATATTTTTGCTTTGTTAAAAATATGTTTTTGTGTGTATTATACTTCAGTTTACTAAATATTATAAAATGTGTGTTTTATACTACAGTTACTAAATATTATAAAAAATTTGTCAATTCTAGTTTCTAATAGATTAAGCATAAATTGGTTAATATGCATAAATAAGGCTCCTTGGAGTCCTTAAATGATCACTGAGCAGGAAAAAAGTCAGTGATATAAACCATTTGACATATTAATTGAGCTAAGAGCAGTATCTATATCATATAAGGATGGATGAGTAATAAATGTAATTTATCAGAAGTTGATTTGTTAAATTATAGGAATTAGATGTAATCTTGAGGAGCCTAATAAAATAAATTGTATGAATAATTGCTAAAATATTAAAGATTATCATTTTTAGACAGATCTTATCAGATATAAAAACTTATTATAAAACTATTTTTATCCAAACAGTATAAAATTAAAGCAGGTAGAAACAACTATATGAATATAACAGAAAAGAAATACAATCCATAAAGGAACACACACATAGAGAATCATGTGAGATATGACAAAGATAATAGTTCATTGCAGCAAGCGACAAGTAAATTTTTCAATACATGAGATCAAAAGAATATCAAAACGAATTCTTGTTCTTACCTCACATTCTAGAAAAGTTAATTTTATATGGATTATAGAGCTAACTGTGGACAATTGGAAAATAAAATTTAAAACAATAAATGGACTATAGTCCTATTATTCTGTAAGTTTATTTTTCATAAACAAAAGATACATTTTATGTGGTTTTACTCATCTTGGGTTCAAAAAAAGTCAAAACTAACCCTTGATTTTGAAAATCACGTTTATGATTACCTATGGTAAGTATTGTCTAGAAGAAAGGTTATGGGGACATTTTTGGGTTATGGTAATGTTTTGTTTTTGATCTAGTTGCAAGCCATGTAAGCATGCTCAGTTTTTAAAATTAATCGTATATATTTTTGTTTTGTGAATTTTTATTAAATATTATACGTTAATAGTTTAAAGAAATGATCCCCTAAAGTGTTTCTTTTTAGGAGAGCACAGGAAAGAAGGAAGGGTATGTACCATTACTTTTAAAATATCTTAATTTAAATGTAAAAATCTACAAAGAATAAATGCAAATAAGAAATTACAGCATGATGCCAGTTTCAACTTAAAACATTTTATTTTATCTTATTTTAATTTTTTACTTTTTTTAAACTTCAAACATTTTAGATATTTGAGTATAGAACTACTGAGAGATTTGTTTTTGACACAGTGTTTATCTTCTGAGTAACAAAAGAGTTTCCAGGATTTTAACTTTATATGACATATAGAAAGGTGTTTTATGAATTCTTCAAAGACTGATAAATGTGTTTATAGTAATTTTGTTCTGCTACTAAAATAGCTAATATAAAATAGCTTTAGAGAGTTTTACATTTTGATTGATGTATAGGTGTTAGGAAACATTACTGATTAAAATATCTAGAAATCAAATGCCAGATGCATACAAATGAACTAATTTCAATTTTAATTTTAACGTTCTAATTTGTTTTAATGTAACACACCTTACAATTAACATTTAGACACAACTTAGACACACACAACATAAAACAGTATATGGCATATCTATGTCTGCACGTCAACACAATAAACATTCTATATTTCTTTTTAAACAAAACCCCATGGAACTGAACAAAACCAGATTATTCAATTCTAGAGGAAGTAGTCAAAGAAATGGAACAAAATATCCATTTTAAAGCAGTAGTCCCAAGTCTCAAAATGAACTTGAGAGAATTATCCTGAATTATATCTCAGACTCTACTGGCTTTAACTGATTGGATTTCAACAGCCAGATTATACCCTAACCCTAATATAAACTTTATTTTTGCTTGAGACCATACCATCTAAGGGCTGCAGATAGCAACAAAACAAAGAAAAAAAAAATAGAAGAGGACATTTGTCATAGTGCATATGAACACACTGATCGCAGGACCTATCCAGGGATGTTAAGAAAGTGAAGCATGGTGGTTCCCAAGCCTGTTTTTATTTCTCTATCTATTGGAAAGAAAGAGAAGACCTTTAAGGGAAAGGATAATGGCCCATTGTTCCATGAGAAAGCGTGTTGGGACTTTAATAGCTGAAATGAGAGATATAGAAGAAAGCAGAGGAAGTAGAGATCCTACCTCTCAGATGAAAAAATAAAAGGTCCTGACCCACATTTCTAATTTTAAAAGAACAACAGATCCAAAAAGAGAGGTGAAATAAGCATTTACATGTTGTGAGTTTTAACTTTTAACTTGTTGGGAAGCTTTCACTCAAAAGAACTTTTCCTAGCATAAATTTTGGGAATTTGATCAACATTTGGCTTTTCTCTACCTAGTAGAATGGACTAAAAAAAGTAGGAGAGGCTTTAACATTCTCATTTTCCCAAACATTTGATTTCTCATTTTTGATTACTTTAAAACTAATGGTGGTGGTGATTGGGTAGGGAGAGGGTGGATATTAATTTATGATGTTAATTATATAAATAGTTCAATGAAGCAACATGAATATGAGTTACAAAAGCAATTATGATAAATGTATTAAATAAACATTAACTAAATATAAGTGATAAATATATTGCATGAATTTAAAGTATACTACATATTGAGTTACAAAGACTAAGTTTAATTTAAGACATTCAATCTATCAAAAAAAAAAAAAAAAGCAGGATTCCCAGAGAAAAATTCAGGGAATAAAGATGCAAAGGGAAACATTTATTACTTTTCCCCAAATACCTACCTTACATAAAGTCTTTGCAAAGAGAGAACTGTCAAAAAAATACACTTTCATAAAGTATATTTTTGATAATTCAAACTATATTTTTCTAAATATTCTTATTTCCTCCCAGAAATGTTCTTAAAATTTATTCCACAAAATTAATAGAAAGGGTTTTTGTGTGGTGGCATATCTGGATGGGGCTTTTTTGGGATGCTTCTGAGAAAGTAGGTGACCAAGTGATTGTTGTCTGATTGCTGAGGCTTCCAGTACTATGTTAGAAAACAAAAACAAAAACACAATGGTGAGAGTGGACATCCCTGCCTTATTCCTCATTGTAGAGGGAAAGCTCTCAGTTTTCCCCATTGAGGGTAATATTAGCAGTGGATCTTTTTTATATGGCCTATATGATGTTGAGGTGTGTTCCCTCTATTCCTACATTGTTGAGAGATTTTTTTAAATCAAGAATGGATGCTGTACTTTTTCTGCATCTATTGAGAGGATCACATGGTTCTTATCCTTTCTTTTACTAATATGGTGTACCATGTTGATTGATTTCCATCCCAGGAATAAATCCTGCTTGATTGTGATGAATATTACTTTTCATGTACCATTGGGTTCGATATTATAGTATTTTGTTGAGCATTTTTTCATCCATGTTTATCAGGAATATTGCCTGTAGTTTTCTTTTTTTAGTGGAGTCATTATCTGGTTCTGGAATCAAGGTAATGCTGGCCTTACAGAATGAGTTTGGAAGTTTCACCTCCATTTTTACTTTTTGGAACAGTTTGAGAAGGAGAGATATTAACTCTTCCTTAAATGCTTAGTAGAATTCCCCTGGGAAACCATCTGGCTCTGGGCTTCTGTTTGTTGTGAAATTTTTGATAATTGATTCAATTCCTTTGCTGGCTATCAGTCTGTTCAAGAACTCTATTTCCTCCTATTTCAGTTTTGGTAGTTAATACATTTTTAGAAATGTATCCATTTCTTCAGGCTGATTGTATTCATGACTCTGGTGGTGACTGTGAGGTGTGGGCTCATATGTTGTCTGGAAGACCACCTGCTAAGGTACTGCTGTCCCTTTCTGGCCCATGAACTTACATCTACATCTAAAGGAGAGAAGGTTGACAGACAGAGAGGGTGAAGGACTTCCTCTCCCTGAGGGAGACTGAGGTATATGAGATATACTGCTCCCTGTCCCAGATGGCAAAGTTCTACAAATTGGAGTGTGAAGATGGATTATGAATCAGGCAACCAGAGTGATGGAGGGCTGAGTGTTAATGAGAAGATGGATGACTGTATTCCTATAAGTCAGACTCTCTCAACTGGGTGAGGCGTCTTTGCCTCACTCCGCAGGATTCTGCTGACCTCATTCATATTCTGCTAACGACTGGCTCATTCTTGCCATCTCCAGTCTGAGGCTCACGTGGATTCATACTGTATGGATTCATTCACACAGGCTTCTTCATTTCCTGTCTCCTGCACCCCCTCCTGCCGTGGCCTGTGGGACCCTCCTCCAATTGTGGAGCATCAGTCCTTCATCTTGTACCCACCTCTTCCTTTCCTTCTCCCCGTAGAAACTCTGCCTGTCTTCTCCCATATATGAATGTCCTTGCTTTCCAGAGCCATTTCTGAACCATTGACTGATTCTGGCTGGAAGGCTTCAAATGATTTCAGTGTTGTCTTCCATTGCCTCTGCTTGTTTCCTTTTCCTCAGTAATTTTAATGCTTTGTGCAATTATTTCCCCTTTGCCATCGTGAGATTCAAGTTAAAGATCCTTAATCTCACCCTCCTTGACTCAGTTGAATACTAATTTTATCCTTATTTCCATCTATCCAAGTTTTATCCACTTGAGGGTCAAGTCAAGAACTATCTCTCTTCACAGTTTTTGCTGATCCTTGCAGCAGAACTACTAGTTGCTTAATTTTTCTTGATGATCATATTCCCTTATTTGTATAATTTTATGCATTTAAAACTTTTGATCTTGAATGATAAAGATTTCCCTTGTTAAAAATATGAAAAAAAAGAAATGTATCCATTTCTTTAAGATTGCCCTATTTGTTGGCATATAATTCTTACAATATTCTTTTATAATTGTATTTCTGTGCTGTTGGTTTTGATCTCTCCTTTTTCCTTTGTGCTTTTATTTGTGTCCTTTCTCTTTTTGATACCTGGTTGGGGGTTATCAATTTCATTATCTTTTTCAAAAAATCAGCTCCTGGTTTCATTGATCTGTTCTACTGTTTGTTGTTTCTATATTATTTCTTTCTTCTCTAATCTTTATTGTTTCCCTTCTTCTTCTGATTTTAAACTTCATTTTTGTTTTTTTTTCTAGCTCATTGTGTATTTGAGGATTTTCTTGCTTCTTGAGGTAGACCTGTAGTGCTATATATTTCCGTCTTATGACTCCCTGTGACTGCATCCCAAAGATTTTGGACCATCGTGCTTACATTTTAATTTGTTTCCATGTATTTGCTATGGTTTTCTTAATGTCCTACTCAACCCATTCATTATTTAGTAGCATGTTGCTTAACCTCCATGTATTTGTGGTCCTTCCAAATTTTTTCTTGTTTTCAAGTTTCTTGTTTTTCAAGTTTCATAGCATGGTGATTGGAAAATACGCTTTGTATGATCTCAATCTCCTTGTACTGGTTGAGACCTGATTTGGGACCTAGTATGTGATCTGTTCTGGAGAATGTTTCATGTGCACTTGAAAAGAATGTGTATTCTGTGGCTTTAGTATGAAATGTTCTGAATATTTCTGTTAAGTCCATCTGGTCCAATGTGTCAAAGTCATTGTTTCCTTGTTGATTTTTTGTTACAACGATCTGTCCTTTGCTTTAAGTGGGGTGTTAATGTACCCTGCTCTTATTATATCATGATCAATGAGTTCCTTTATGTTTGTTATTGTTTTATATATTTGGGTATTTCAAGTTGGGGACATAAATATTTACATTATTAGATTTTTTGTATGGATCCCTTTACTATGATATGGTGTCCTTTTTCATCTCTTGTTAAGTGTTTGGTTAAAAATCTAGTTTGTTTGATATACATATTGCTACTCTGGCTTCCTTTTACATCTATTTGCATGATAAAAGGTTCTACATCCCCTCACTTTCAATCTTGATGTGACTTTAGGTCTAAAATGAGTCTCTTCTAGGCAGCATATGGATGGGGCCCATTTTTTATTCATTTTGACACCCTATGTCCTTTGATTGGAGCATTTAGTCCATTTACATTCAGAGTGATTATCCATATATATGAATTTAGTGCAATTTTATTACTTGTTTTGTCATTTTTTTCTGGAGATTTTTCTCTGTTCCTTTCTAGTCTTTGTTGCTTTTGTTCTTTCTTTCCGACTCAAAGAGCTCCCTTTATTATTTCCTGTAGGGCTGGTTTAGTGGTCATGAACTGCTTTAGTTTGTGTTTGACTGGCAAACTCTTTATCTCTCCTTCTATTCTGAATGATAACTTTGCTGGATAGAGTATTCTTGGCTACATATATTCCACATTCAGCACATTAAATATATCATGCCACTCCCTTCTGGCCTTCCAAATTTCTGTGGAAAGATCTACTGCTAACCATATTTGTCTTCCATTTTAAGTTAGGGATTTCTTCTCTCTTGCTGTTTTTAGGATTTTTCTTTGCTCTATATTTTGCAATTTAACTATGATATTTTTTGGTGTTGGCCTACTTTTGTTGATTTTGATGGAATTTCTTTGTGCCTCCTGGATTTGGATGCCTGTTTCCTTCCCCAGATTAGTGAAATTGTCAGCTAGAATTCCCTTAAATAAACTTTCTGCTCTGTTTCCCTTCTCCTCTATTTCTGAGACTATTATGATATTAATGTTATTATGCTTTATGGGGTCAATGAGTTACTTAGGTCCACATTCAGTATCTAATATTTCTTTTCCTCTTCTTTTAAGCTTTATTATTTTCATAATTTTATCTTCCATATTACTTATTTATTCCTCTGTTTCTTCTATCCTTGAGGTCATTACATCCAGTGTTTTTCAAATGATAGTTATTGCTTTTTTCATTTTGGCTTGACTTGTTTTTTAGACCTTTTATCTCTGTGGCAAGGGACTCCTTGGTGTCTTCTGTGCTTTTTTTTCAAGCCTAGCTGGTATATAATTGTTGCTTTAAATATGGATCATGCATTTTTTAATGTTTATTTATTTTTGATAGAGAGACAGAATGTGAGTGGGGGAGGGGCAGAGAAAGAGTGAGACACAAAATCCAAAGCAGGCTCCAGTCTCTGAGCTGTCACCACAGAGTTAAAAGTGTTGCTTATGGCCTGAGCTGAAGTCAGACGCTTAACCAACTAAGCCACTGAGGTGCCCCCATGCATATTTTTAATAACCGTTCTGATTAGATCTTTGGCCATGACATTTCCTTGTGTTTTTTTTTTAATTTTAATTTAATTTAATTTTTTTTTTAGTTTTAGGATGAACCCTTCCATCTTGGTATTTCATCTAAGTTGCTGTCTTATGTATATTAGGAAAACCCATTATGTTTCTTGCTCTTGAGAGTAATGGCTTTATGAAGAAGGCATATATTGTCCAGGTCTTTGCACTTCGGGAAGTGTTTCCGGTGCATGCTGTGTGCCCTGTGCTAGTGTTCTGGCTGCTCTTTCCCTCAAGTTAGTCTCCTGCAGGGTTTCTCCTTGCCTGCAGTGGGGAATGTTTCGACCTTGGCCAGAATGTGGCCAGTTTTAACTAGGTGTGATCTGGTCCGCTTGTTAAAAGAGACCTGAGGTTATTTCTACTAGTGCTGAAGATTTGCAGAACTCTATGGTCAGGACACATGGTGCATATGGAGAGTCTGCACTGGTCCACTCGGGGAGGCCACTGCTGCTCTGGTGCTCAGGCACACTGCCTGAGACAAGCAGGACCAACAGATGCAGGGAGGAGGGGCTTAATGAAAACGGTTTAGGCCACCACTGTTGCTCTGGGCTGCTTACTGAAGTCAGTTCTTGTGAAGGGGCTGGGGAGGAAAATGTGCCAGTCCCCTCTTCCTTCCTAGAGACAGTCACTCCTGCCACTGTCTGGCAACCACCCCCAGAAAACTGAACAATCTTGCTTTTTGTGTCCCATGCATCCTTCTGCTCGCTGCCTTCACCTTGTCTGTGTTCATGCCATCTCTCTACCCAGAAACATAGTGCCCCCTGGGGTCCATCTCATGGAGGCTGGCTGAGTTTTAAAACTCCACAAACTGTAGGGACCGGGTATGGCAAGGATGTGTGCAGGTCTTCTGGGGGAGGGTTTCACCATGCTGGACTGATGCCGGTTTGTTCCAGAAGGTCAGTAGCATCAATGTTCAGGGGCATGGCGTTTGGAGTAAAGTGCTGCAAAGTGCCAGTGTCCAGGTAAGCTGCTTTCAATAAGGGTCTCAGTGCCTATGCTGAGGGGTGGGGGAGGGATTAAATGGCCCTTACCAGCTCTTTTGTTCCCAGAGAGTCAGTGCCACCTCTCTCAGATGTGCTCCAGGTAAGAGGAACCATCTCTCCCAGTGTATCCCAGGGAATCCTCAGACTGCCACCAGCTGCAGGCGACCTGCCCTGGTTCGCCACAGGAATACTGCAGTGCCCTCGGGGCTCCACACCAGGCACACTGTAAGCCTCTAAATCTCCAGTCTTTGAGCTCCGCTCATTGTAAAACCTCATGAAAATCAGCCCCTTTCATTTTCCCAGGGCGTAGCTTTGGGGAAATGTTTTCCTTGTGTGATCCCCTGTGCACTCTTCCCTCCTCCTCCCTCACACTTCTCTGTGAACAGGGCTCTCCCCGCTCTGCAGTACCCGTGATCCCCTTCTCTCCCAAACCAGGTCTCCGAACTTTCTATCTTCCGCAATGTGACCTCTTTTCTCCCGCTCAGTGCGCAGTTTATTCTGCCAGTCCTCAGATTGATTTCTTGGGTATTCAGAATGATTCAATATTTATCTGGCTGTTTTGGGGGAGGAAGCAAGCCTAGGGTACTCCTACTATTCCACCATCTTAGCTCCTTCCCCTATATTTACTTTATTTTTTTTAATATAACACAATTTATTTTTTTAACATATGCAATTATTTTCCATCATTTACAATACAGTAGTTACAATGACACTCCAAACAGAAAAGCAAAGTAAAAAATCAAAACCCCCACTTCTATTTCATGTAATTAGACTTATACAGAAATTAATAGGTTAAGTACCAACTAGTTAATCACCTAATTTCACAGCT